>VZRX01021953.1:41702-51798 GCA_013398075.1 Notiomystis cincta | reverse complement strand
TAAATAATTCACTGTCACAGTGAGTATGTCTGTTAAATGAGACAAGGACTGCCCTAAATGCTTTCCAGCCTGGACCAAAACAGTTGTCATTTCACTCTACCACTGGTGGAGTGAAGCACTATTTTTTAACAGAATTAATAAGCAGCTGAGTAGCTGGTAAGGTGAGCAAAATTAAAACCATATGCTGGAAAAAGAGGAAGACTCTAGTAGAGATGCAGACCTTGTCCCTGTTCATAGCTAATCTGCAGTTATTCTGTAAGTTTAGTGCTTTTCCACACCCTTCAATGTGTGGACCTTTCAAAGTATTCAACTGGAAATGAAGATCCTCTCACAGAGAATTTAAACCTACAGGAAAGTGGCTTCCTTTGACAACTTCTTTTACGTTCTCTCGAGTCCACAAAGACCCCCTGGATCACAGGATATTTCTTTCAGTCTTTCCATCCCATCTCTGCCTTTAATGCATAACTCTGTACTAAAGAACAGCTCTAAAAATAATACAATAATAGATGTCAGAGAGGTAAAATCTATCATCCCTTCCTGAAAGTCACTCTTAATAATAAAGTCCCTCAAAGTCAATTACAAACTGCAAGCTGTACAGCCTTATTAGTTCTGCTGCGACTGATAAACTGTAACTGCTTGGAAGTAAATGAGGAAACCTGTTATTCACACAGAAGGAAGAACAGATTTGAACAGATTTCATTTTGGCTCTGCAGAGATCACAGAAATAAAAAGTGGTAATAATGTTGTTGTTCAACAAGTCAGCAGATGTGAGTGAATCCACAAAGGGAGCAGATACGTTGTGCAAGAGGGTTACATTTTTTACAGAGTCACTGTCAGTGCCAAACCACACTCTAAACTTTTTCTTTTAATGGTGTTATAACTATAGACAATTTCTCTCACCCTCTTTTTTTTAATCTACAGAATTATGTGTGATGGATTAAACTCTCTGCTTCACACCCATGCCTTTCATTGAACAATCACCTTTAGAGCAATGACAGTTCTTTGGTAAAAAGTACACTTAGTGTAAACAGCACCACCTTTCCTAAAGGTATAAATGTAGCTGAGCAGCACTTTGAACTGCCTGCAGATTATGCACAATTTGCTGATAAAAAGACCTGAGGAGTGAACCTTAATTTGCCAAAATCTATCAATTAGTGGCCTCATACAGCATAACAAAAAAAGGGCTCATGACGTCTTTAGTCTCATGTGAGCTAAGGTAATGCTATTATCTTCATTTTACTCAGCAACTGGTAAACTAACATTACATACTTTGACTTCTAAAGCTTCTTTAGAAATGCTTTGCATAGCATTGCATTCCTTTGGTGACTGAGAGAGCTAAATCCCATTCGCAAAAGTAATGTAGGCAATCAGGATTCCAACCCGCATTTGAAAAAAAAAAGAAAAAGCCATTTAATTTGGACACTGGGCCTAAATTTAGACATCTATCTTACAAAACTCCTGGCCAAAAGACAGCTTGTGCAGAAACAAATGCAGAAGAAAATATCCCTTTTTCCAAAACTCTGTGTAGCTTTTGGATAATGTGAATCAGCTTCTTTATTCTTGGATCCTGAATCAATTTCAGTGGAAAAAAATGTGCAGTCTTATTTATTTTGTTGTTGTTATACCCAGAGCTGCTGCCTTTGAACATGCAGTCCTCAGTAAACTCATGTTCTGTGCCAAGGTTAAGAAAAATGGTAGAATATGAAAACTGTTTTGAAGTGTTGGTTGCTTACAGGACAATGAAATGTTGCATTTTATGTCAACTAAATAAAAATACCTAATACCTCCTAAAACATATAATATCCAAACTTAGCCTAAGCTGCTCAATAGAATCTCCTAACTGTATGAAGCAATTGTCCCTCTTGGGGATATAACTCTTAAAAGGACAGCAGAGTACCCAACTACTCCCATTCAAAAGGAAAATTAAAATAAATTGAAGTAGTTTCCCTTATTCCCTTCCCAGTATTCCCCTTTTCTTTATCTTCTATTTAGCAGAGAAACATTTGCATGGAACTAAAAGGTCCTTCTGAAGAAAAGTGATTTTAAATTTTATGGGAAGCCAGTCTTCCCTGGAGTGCCAAGCACCAAGATGTATCCACACACTTTCACACAGCACATGCTTAGCAATTTACCTGGTCGGATCCAGCTGGTGTAGCCCTCCTCACTCCTTGGTGAGCCTCGGATGGATCACCGCTTGCTAAGCCAGTTCCAGATCTTGGTCCTTTGCCAGATTTACTGGCAGCAGCGCCTGGTAGCCTTGCTCCACTCCTACCTCCTTTGCAACACCTTTCGTGCACAGGGAGACGGTCAGGAAAAAAGGTTCGGCCACAGTGTCTACAGGGTACCAGCTGGGCTTGAGCACTGTAATAAGCTGCCTCATTTTCGTCTGTAAGTGTATAGGAACCACCAGTAGGGAACTCAGGTTTCCTGGGCTCTGGCCTTCTAAGGTGCCTCGGTAGCTGATTGTTCTCAATACGCCACTTCTCTAAGCACTTAGGTTCATGTATAGCAATAGACTTGGACCCAAATTCTCTGCCACAGATATAGCATACCTTGAAGGGAGGTCTTCTTGCAAAGTGAGACATGTCTGAAGAATCCAATTGTTGTGATGCTATTTCAGTGCCCGGTCACCTTCTCTGGGATCCAGCTTCTGGATGTACTACTTTGGGAAAAATTCTGGGAAGATCTGGCACATTAGATGGTGAAACCTGCTCTGAAAGCAAGGTGCTAGAGATCCCAATAGGGGCTTCTTCAGCACTTGATAGAATACTACAAGTTTTGTTCACATTTTTTTTCTTGACATTTGTTTCCATGAAGGGTATAAAAATTCAGGAAACTCCTCTCTCTCCTACACATAAAAAGCTTGGGCAAGTCTGTTCTTCAGAAAGATTCTACATCTTCTTAATCCATTTGCATGGGCCAAAATACGTTAGGGACTTCAGAGCTGGAACACTGAACCTAATGGCTGTTTCAGTAGAGAAAGGGGGTTTCTGTGTGTTTTCCTTTTGTCTTTTGTTCTTACATAACCCTGAAACAAACAAAATTAGTACAAATTAATAGATGCCTTCTCTCTAGTTAATGCTACCAACCACTGATTTATCACAAGGTACAATTAACCTTACTAATCTGTTATATTTTTAAATAGCAGATAATATCAAATATAGTCTTACCTACAGTGATCAACTGAACAATATAAATGTAAAATTCTGGTCCCAGAGGATATATAATCATGAAGGACATGAAAGAAGAGGGGTTTGCACAAACCAAAGATGATGAAATGCAAGTGGTTTGGAGTATAACCAATATGCTTTAGTGTCAGTTACTGGCAGAACTGATATTTCTGGCAGTCTTCAATTTATAAGCCTTTTATGTTGATACCTAAACATAACTTCCCATAATCTTCCTTTAGAGATGTAAGAAAAAGTCGCTTAGTAGAGAGATGTCAATGTCCAATCTACAAAGGGACAGTCAGGCAAGTGCTCACGGTCTATTTGTTGAAGATTATTAGGCCCTTTTACTCAGCATTTGTGAAGCAGTGTCTCAGACTCTCTGACCCCTCTTGATTCTCCCAGCACAGGAGTGTTATTAATAAAATGGAGCAAGTTTTTTAATAAGATTTACTGAGGTGCTTTAGGAGCTGAAGCACATACTGGATGAGAGAGTAAGGACACTGCATCTGTTTAGTCTCCAGACAGTACTAAATATGTTTCAGATTTTCAATGTCCAGTCTATCCCTGTAAACAGACAAATTTGAGCTTTATCCCTTAAATGTTCATTTCTTACAGTATTTTGTGCTGGTCCTCCAAGAATCAGAAAATATAATTCAGACCATACACTTGAACAGCAGAGGCTCCTGTTTTAATTGCAAGGAAAAATAAAAAAACCAAACTAGCACATTGTATAGATAGGTAACTGCCAAGGACAGTCTATCTATAAGAGAAGAAATATCTGGCTAAAGTCATCTTGCTCTTACTGAATATTCTAGACTTTATCTCAATCCTTCCAAACTTGTAGGGTGTTACCTACAAACATATCCACACTGGCCGTCTTGGTGTCTTGGTTCACTTCCTCTGCTGCAAACACCCAACCTGGATCTGCTTTTTACTGCCTTTTTTGTCATGTCACCATTACAGACTTTGTTCCCACTCAGCAGCCTTTTCACCCTTATCTGTCCCACCTCTGAACCCATGGGCTGACTTTTACTATACCCAAGGGCAATGACACAGTTTTGTCATTAGTTTTGAGAGGACAAACCTAAACTTTGTCTGTGTCACTGAGAAGCACTGAGCTCATTCTAGTCTCTTACAAATATTCTAGAGGATATCTTAAGTACAGGGCAACAGTGAAAAAACAAGTTGTCACTAGGTTTAAGTGAGCAGTCATCCTTTGCCAGGCTCACAAAAATGTTTAGATTGCTGCATTGACACTGCTTGCTTAAATACTCATAAAGCTGCATATTTCTGGAACACTTGGGATACTTTCTTATTAAAAAAAAAATCCTGTAAAGCTCATATTTATTTGTAGACAAACTGGAAAATGTGAAGACCATCAGACCCAGTCTGTGATTTGTACTGGAACAAATCTCTGTGAGCAAGTATATTGTAGTTAGCTGTTAAAAATAAAGTTCTTGAGGGCCATTATACTTTGCGCATTCAAAGTTAACACCTCATCCAAAACTGTATTAGAGAACTGCAGTCTGCTGAAAAATAGGGTGAAGTACATGGCTGTAGTATCCTCTCATGTCTGAAGCTATCAGGTGTATCAGGTGCATATAATGAATGTTGACAGTTACACAAAACTATAGCACTGCAATTTTTAGTTCAGATACCAAAATAACAGGTTCAGCAGTATGTGAAATTTAAATGTGCAAACTAGTATTTAGGCTACTGTACTGCAAGGCTGTTTCAAAGACTGGGAGAGTTTCCAAAGAGGGTGGCCTGTTGGATGAATCCAAGTTGGGAAGTAGCCAAGCTCTTTAGGAGGATGAAGGGAATGGAAAGCCAGGGAAACATTAAAGGGTCATGAAGGCAGGGGAGATAAGGGTTATTGGCAGGTCACAGGAAGGGAGCATCAGAAAGTTCAGTAACATTTCAGGGAACTTCTGAACTTTGCAAGGTCCTATTTATGTCCTATTTATTGATTTATGTCAGAATGAAACTTTCTCGTACCTGAGAGAATTCTTAAAGCAACAGTGAACACTGAACTGCCTGCCATATGAAGAATGTTAGGTGACTAAATCTGTTGCCATTAGGAATGAATCAGTCAATAAAAGATGCTATAAACAATCTATTAACAATATAACCTATTGTTGGATCTCCAAGCTTGCTATTGTAAATACTTCATAAGAGAATTATGCTTCCTTGTGGGGATTACACCATTTGGTCTACATTTATTCCTGCCAAGTTGACTGTTATTATTTGGAAACTTCCTATAAATTCAGTGTGAAATGAAAAGGCATATGAGCAGTTCAAATCTCTCAAGCTCAGTGGTAAAGATGTGGAAGTAAATCAGGACTGGGATTTAACAATTCAAAACAGAAAAATTTCTTGTGTTTTTGTTTCAAAAAAGTTGCAACATGTTTTAATAAAGTGGGAAGGTACAGTTCATCATTGAGTATAGCTATTTCTCTCCTCTGTAGTTCCACTGAGGACAATACTTAAAAATTTCATGAACTGCAGTGACAGGTTACTTACAACTAGTGGAGAAATTCAATGTCATTAAAAGCAAGTGAAATACTATGCCAAGTTTACAATCAGGATAAGAGCTTCAGTCTAACCAAAACAGAACAGAATGACTAGAGCACAAATAGTTCAGTACATCTATCACCACCTTGTCCTGAAGTGGGAACGGGAACACAGTTTTTAAGCTCTACCTTATCAATTGCAACATTAACATTATTGCAACAACAGCAACAATAGCATTATTAACCAGCCAGAAATTACAACCAGAGCATTATTAACAATGCTTCACTTATGCTGCCTTCTCTTTGCCACCATGTGTGATTCAATCTACAGAAATGGAAACTTCTTCCCTGAAACAGCCTTCGTTATGTCTTGTTTCATGTCAGTGTTGGAACTTGGAAGCTAAGTTGACACATACGTTTCCTATTTCCTGTATGCAGCCCATTTCTGAAGAGCGACCCTTTCTGTTTTTCATCTCTCTTGATTCTCTCATGTAAACAATTCCTCAAAAACCATTATAAGGTCATTTTATAAGCCTGGATTCCTTGACTGAATTGAACAAAACATAGTTGTGTTAGCTGGGGATTAAACTGGCTGTTTCCAATGAATCCTCAACACTACTGCTTTTGACTTAGCTAGAATTCCACACGGAGACCTCCCAGTTATAAAAACCCCTAGAGTTTACCTTATGGAAGAACACATTGCATGCAGCTTCCTACTACCAGGACTTAACCACACTTATTCAATGGACAAAATACAGGAACAGCTGTGGGAATTTGGGGAATCTCTTCTTGTACAGTTTATGGATGCTGACTGGTATCACAGCCTTTCTATGTGTAGCTGTATCAGACTGTAAACTCTGTTTAATCTATATGGCTGGTTTACTGTCACTGTTCTAATGCTAGCACAGAAGGATAAATCCTTGCACCAAATAAACACAGAGCTAAAACAAAGGTCACAGAGCTTTCAAGCTTAGATGTCAAAAAAACCCCAAGAACCTCTTAGATATGTTTGACTCCATCTAGAAACAGAGACAATTTAAAAAAAAAAATCCCCTTGGACATGCTTGGCTTCATCTCAAAGCAGAGACAATTTCCAGGAAGACCATAAAGAAGCAAAATAAGCAGTGGGAACCAATTCCTTTGCCATTTTTCAAAAAAGTGCTTGATAATGCTGAGAAGTATTTATACAGACTACTTGCTTCAGGTGACAGTGGCTTAAATTCAGGAGGCTTTTTGGAGAGGTCATCTATAATTGTAGAGTGCTTTCAAAATCAGGATTCCTGTAACAGAGTTATGAGAATGTCTGCATGGGTTGATCTATTCAAGGGACAGAATGAAAGGCTAGGGAGACATACTAAATGAAGAGGCTTCAAATTGATGGCAAATACAAAAGCCTGGCAGAAGCTCAGTACAGATCAGGTTGTCAGTGCCAAAAAAAGAACAGACTAATTTTATCTTGCAGAAAGGAACTGGTTAATTCATTATCTCGGATTCAAGAATTCTTGGTTGTGTGAACCCCTTGTTTATGTAAAACCCCACTTCACTCTGAGTTTCCCCTTTGTTTTCCCTCTCCTCAATACTACACTCAGTGTTGTAGGCTTATTCTGCCTGTTCACCATGCAGTGCTTGGAGCCACAAGCTTTCTGCTTGCGCCATCACGTTGTTACGTGGGTCATTCAATAAGGGTAATTTATGTACATTGGATTAAATTCACAAGTATCCTAAAAGAAAAGATTTTACTTGAAATACCTAACTTTACTGTTATATAAATTTGGAAATGTCTCAAATAGCTTTAAATGAGAAGCAACAAGCAGAAGCTTCTTGTACTACAAGGGCATCCAGAGATCCTTGTATTTCAGTCTGGGCTGGACTGTGTAAACAGACAAAGGAGAAAACTCAGTCTAAGAGGATATAAGGTATAGAAAGAGAGAGATGAAATAAGTGATCTGCCAAGCATAACACAGCAAGTCTGAAATAGAAGGAAATTAAATTTAGATTTTTGAGCACCCCAATACTAAATCAGTCTGGTCACAGGATTTTCTAAGGCTGATCCCTAACTTTACAGTCAAGATAAAGGTAATTCTTTTTTCTCTGCCTTCCCAGGTTCTCATTATATTTACATATTACAGAGGTGTCGGAAAGGACCCAACTGACACCGTCTGCTGAGTGCCAGAAAGCCTTGCTTCAGGCTCTTTCCAAATAAAATGTTTTCTGTGAGGCTTCCCATTATTCTTTAAGGGAAGAAAATGAAATTAAACCAACATCTTAAGCTTTATTTTTTCTTGTGCTAAATGTTTTGTACTGCTCAATTATAAATCATTTCAGAAATCCATTAAGACAAAGTACTCAAACAAGATGGACAAAAATATTGGACAATTTGTAGTATCTTACTGTTGGATCTGTTTTTCACTGAAAGATAAAAGGAAAAAAACATTTTTATGTTTCCAACAATATTTTTAGCAAATTAACCACATATTAAAAACCTCACATTTTTCCAGCTCAGCACTACATTCTCTCCACAGTTTCTGGCCGAAGGAATCTCTTTTGGTTAGTCCTAAAGCCTAATCTTTTTCTTCAGTCATGTGAAAAGAATAATGTAGTATTTTATTGAACTTAAATAAATACCACTGAGATGTAGGAAATCCAAAGTTTACTATGTCAGGATGCTTCATCTTGTCACAGCTGAGCATGAGCCATGCTTTTATGCATCCTCCTCTCTCAAGAAGCTACTTGCAAGGTCCAAACATACAAATATTGGCATATACCTCACTTCTGTCAGCTTCAAGACATCTAGTATGGCTTGCCTTAAATGTCTTAGGAGCAATGCACATTTATAAACCACCCAAATGTGGAGCAGCAGATCCAGCAGAGGATCAGGTGCACATACAACTTTTGTCCATGAGATCTGCAGCCCAGAGAGTGGTGCTTATACCTTTGCTTAAAGTCAATGTAGCCAGACAGGAGAACTGGACAAGAACACTCAAAACCAAACATGCCAAGTTAAAAAGCCATTGTGTTCTGGTATTTTCAAATAAGCTAGAACTGTCTGGGAATTTTCTAGTGAACATTTTTTGCATTGTTTAAAGTGCTGGTTAGACAAAACTGGAAGTTTCCTTGAAGATGTACCTGTATGAATTGCACAAGAGAGAAATCATATGTATCTCTCAGCCTGTGTCTGAGGGTGTGTGCAAAGGTCCATTGCAATGCAAGAAAAAGAAAATACACAACACAGAGGTTTCTATACAATTCTTATAAAGAACTATTTAAGGTGTTCTTTGCAATGAGACAATCAACCTAGTCAAAGCTTTTTGTAATTCTCCTCTGAGCAATGAAATGACCAGGTCCTTCTTTGGATCTGATTATCTTCCTACCTAAAACTTCATGAGTCAATCAAAAAGTCCCTGATATCAATAGCAGCCAGTGTATAATTGGCATTTCAGAAGACACCATATATAATTATACAGTAATTAAATTTATTTTGCTTAACTACCTCTATTTAAGTTTATGACTCTGTTACCAGAGAAAGCTAGAGACTGGTTCTAGAGACTCAGTAGTTCTTTCATGTAACTATGTCCTCTGCTCAGATATAAAAAATAATTCCTTTGATTTGACTGAAATGCTAATATTATGTGAAGAAATTATGATTGCTACTAGCTAAAATACATGGGGAAAAATGAAACATTTTTAGTGAAAATTGTGACTTAACACTCAAAAACTTTTAAAATTCAAAATTCAGTGACACCATTCTCTCACATCTCAGATATCCTTTATGCTCTACAATGTTCTTGCTTTTTTATTTTACTCAGGGATGCATTACAACTTACAAGGGTAAAGACTACCTTTGTTTTACTCACAATTATTTAAATACACTCATGTTCTCAAGGAATAATATTACTGCCTCCACACTTAATTTTGTGCAAAAATCAGGAGATATATTCCCAGTGTTGGTGACAATGGGGATACTTACACATCACATTCCTAATCATCTCCAGTTACTAGCATGTATCTGTAATATTTACCCTGCAAATCCTAGATGCCATATGAGATATGCATCAAATAATGAGTATATTGAGTATGTTAATTCTGCCCACAGCACAGAAGTATGAAAGAAAGCAGACACTGAAGAAAGTATGCTTACACAGCTCAAAGTGAGCTACCTGTATTTTCTAGCTCAAGTATCTTTGTTCAGCATTTCCATTTCTGGAACTCTTATGTGCAGAATCAGGTTTTTTCCCAGGGGTTTGGATGATGGCTATGCAATTATTCCAAGAAAGTAGGCTCATTCTCAGGGAGAAAAAAATGGGGGGGTGGATGGATAAATGCATATTCAGTTATGAGTCTGGAACAAAAAGAACAGAAGCCAAGAATGTCAGCTTGTACAAACTGATACAAGTCAGTGGAAATCAGGATGGC
>VZRX01021953.1:16751-39391 GCA_013398075.1 Notiomystis cincta | reverse complement strand
CAATCCCTTTCCCCTCCTGACTAGGTGAGAAGGGACAAATGGCATCATTGTGAAGTCCAAGCGGCGCAAAAGGGTAAGTCTGAGGAGTCCTAAATCCATCTCCCACGTAGGCACTCTTCTCGTTCAAAAATTCACACTTTTTCGCCAGACAGCTTTCAACACTTTTCCAAATTTAACTTTTGCAAGCTTCATATTTTCCGTGGAAGTTAATTCTACAAGAAACAATGATAAATAATTGCTACAAGAAAACACCGCTGGTTCAAACATTCCCATGGCAAGTGTTCTCTGGTGGCAGTGCCAAGAGCAAGCCAGCAGTGCTGCCTTCATGCTGCCCCTTTCTGCATAACAAACTTCATCTGTCATTTTGTGGAAACCTAAAATACACAACGGGCATCGTTTGCATAGGGTCTTGCCAAGAGCAATGTCTTGTGTTCTGCTAAGCAACAGAAATCTACTGCAAACAAATTCTGGTACCTGTTTGAAACTTGTGGTGTCCCAGGTATGCTGGTAAGGCAGATATGAAGAAAATCTGTCAAACAGGCTTTTACATCACATCCTTCAACCATGTGAATTCACAGGCCTGAGACCCAAAATTATAACTACGAAAAGTTTAATCAGATTTCCTGGTTAGAACATGTTGCGTTGCAAAATGTCAGTGTGCAAAGAAGGAAAGTGATAGCAGGCAAGGCCTTCTGACACTGCAGCACCAGTAAACCCAACAGTTAATTAAGCTTTTGTGTTGTGTATGATAAAGGGTGTTCATCAAATGAGTAGCACTTGGATTAAAAGCAAATGACATTTAACCTGCACATTGCCTTAGGGGTTAAACACAATTTGTATTCCACCAAATTTATTGTCAGCACGACACAGAGCTCCCACCTTTTGACAGAATTAAGACCCTCTTTTTAGCAGTATTTGATGCCATGAAAAAAAGAAATTATTTCACCTTTAACACTGATTCTGTCACCAGACTGTTAGTTTCAAGTTATTTGAAGTTACAAAACTGTGATCATTGTATGTGACAGATAAATAAATACTAAGGAATAATAGTGCAGTTACAAAGTCAAAATTTAGGAAGTGCTAAGATTAAAATTACCTTTTGCCTCACAGATCTAACAGAAAGTTTATAAAAAGAAATAAAAGTATGTTTGTATGTTGTAAATACCCACATTCACCTATGTGTCTTCAGAAAATATAAAATATTTTCCTCCATTGTATGATTTTAGGTGGTAGACAGGTAAGACTCTTGTTTCCATGTGAGCTGTCTCAGATGTCAACTCAAAGGTCTGAAAAGAGCAAGAGAAGTAATTACAGTACAAGATTTAAGAAAAAGACCCCAACATCTTACAATTTATTTTTTTGTTTAAATTAATAAAAGTGTTTTCAGATCATTAGAAATGAGGAACAAACCAAACAATACTTCTACTCCAATTAAAAAGCCCACCCCAAATCCTTAACAAAGTTCTCATCAAAGTGATGGAATACATTTTCTGTTACAAGTATCATCAATAAAATAAATTGATTTTTAGTAAGTTACTACGTATATAAAACTTGGTAATTTTTTATATAAATTCATACAAAAAATATATTAAAAATTGGTGAGAAAGTTCCAGCTGAATTCCTGATTGGCATATTACATATGTATGTATGTGTGCTTGTGTGTATGTAGATGTTTAGGTATTTGAAAAAGCAAAAATGGACAACCCTGAAAAATGTTTGCTATATTACATATGCCATACATGTGGTTTGCTGCAACTGACTGGAACAGATCTCTGTGTTATTTTAAATTAAATGGTACAAAATTGCATTTAATCTCTTCTGGTTTGTATCTTTTCCATACTCCATTATCAACTCTTGCTGACTAGGTAGAATACAAACAAAACCCACAGGAATTACTTTTACCAGAGAAAGAAAAACAGCAGAAATTAATTGCTTTCCACTGAGTGTCTTCTTCAAGCCAGACTCTTATCACATTGATACTCCTTAGGTACTTTATTATATGAAATCATTTACATTTCACATACATGTGCAGTTAGGGCACCCTGGAACAACAGGAGGGGTCATAGAGAAGCCATGGGAAACTTATCATAGGATATCAATGTGTCTGATAATTTCCCAAAGGGCCTGAGACAAACATCAATAAAAATATTTGTATCCCTGCAAGACAGGAACAGCCCTGATATAATTACTTTGCACATATTTTTATAACCATCCTTCCAACTAATAACTCTTTTGCTTCTGCTGCCCTATTTTGCTTCCTCCAAAACTCTGGGTGGGATCCTATCTGAAGGTCAACTTGGAAGCAGCAGAGGAACAATAAATAAACCAAGAGTATGAAAAATGCCTTAAAAAGTAGATTGGATGGGGTGAAGGTGAGAGGTCATCAATTGCTAGGACTTCTTTGTTTTTACTGTTTATTATAGCTCATTTGCTCATGGAGAGAAAACAAATGAGGGAAGTCCATTTCATTATGCATTATTTTTACTTTCCTGCTTTTCTGAAAGTTTGGAAGCGTTTGTTATATGTCTTTCCCATTACCAGTATTCCTTTTCTTTTGTGTGTAAAGCAGTAATATTAGCTTCACTGAAGATTTTCCTATGACAACATGTTTTGGTAACTGAAGATTTAAGAACTTGACTGTTCAGCCCATGAAATCAGTCTGTGTTTAATATGATTTAGTTGTTGTGAAGGCATTACTTAGGAGACCAATGTATTTATTTTTTGACGTTGCCCTGGGAGGTGCCACCCTTTCGCTTTACTCTGCAGATTAGCGTGGACACCCTCTCTCAGAGCATATCTTCAAAGCATCTGAAAGAATGTCAATAAATTAATTACCCTCTGCATTCAGTAACTTTTCTTTCCTGAAGAAGAGAAAGGTTACACCGAGGCTGAAAGGAACACGTGCCAGGTTTTCATTACAGTTTCTGATGGACAACCAGAAGACAGAAAAGATTATGTTGCAGCTAAGAACACAGTTCAAACGTGTGCAACCAGATTTCCCTTTGAAGCTGGAAGTTTTCCCAGGAAGATGGATATGGCCGCAGCTGAAGCAACAATCATTTTTCTTGAAGTGAAATACTGCCACACATTCCAAGGCTGGACTACTCCAAGCAGATTACACAGTGTTAATGACATTTCCCTGTGTGACCACCTGAAAATATCTAGTGCTTTTTTCACCAGAACTATGTTTATCTCACAATTACACTCCTACAATACCTTTGATAATATTTGTCAGTAACAAAGGTTGGTGGAAAAAATGTCAGGTCCTCTGAATTAGTGTCTTTAAAAAGAGGAAGGGAAATTCTGAGAAAGAATTTTGAAATGCCAAAATGCAGTAAGAGGGAAGTAGGACCCTTGTGTTTGGACAGAAAAAGAACAAACCCAGTATTTAGAAATAATGGAAGAATAAGTGACAGCATGAAGATTGTAAGAAGATGGACTTTTCCAAAAATAAATCTTCTAGAAAGACCAGTTTTAATTAGCGCATTGGATTTCTCTCTCTTGGCCAAAAGGTTTGATTCAATAACCAAATAATTGGTTATTAAATAGATCTGTATGTAAATTATTCCTGTCAATGGCTGTGCAGTGCTGTAGCCATTAGTCTTACACTTCTCAGTCCATCACAAAGGATGCATATTATATTGCTCTGGACTGCTGTTAGTTTATGCTCCCTCTTCAGGACTGATGTTGCAGGACATGGTAGCCACGTTTATTGGCCTGCCTTCGCAGAAGGCAGCCCGAGAATCATCACTCCACACACACCAGAGCTCTCTGCTGTGAGTTTCCTCCCCTGACTGCCAAGAATACCAGAGGAATTGGATTTGCAGAAACCCGAACTCCTCGCCTCCAGCTCAGGGCAGCCCAGGGCTCCTTTCTACAGACTATACATTTCTTCCAGCCCCCTCAGAGTGGCTGACTCATTGCAGCCTCACACTGTCTGCCATTTCACGCTCTTTCCCTTCTTATTACATCCCACATAGGGAGCCACCATTGCCAAAAGCTGTCCCAAGAGCTGGAATCACCCTGTCTCCAGGGCAGCCCCCTTTACCTTGCTGTCACAGCGACCTTGTGCCCCCAGCATCAATACCGAGATGCAAATTGGAACAGCAGTGCATCAGCTGCAGGGGAGCCCAGCTACATACACACAGTGTACTTCAGAATGAGATAATTTTCTTGGAACAGATGTTCCCCATTCCAGTCACTCATATTACTGCTGCATGGATGCCCTTTTTTTCACATATCTTTTGTACCTAGTGTACACTTTTCATTTCTTGAGCATCTTTGTCATCAACATCAAGAAAATAAAAGGTAATGAAGTCTTCCAACAAAGCAACAACAGCAACAATCTTAACACGAATAAAAAGGGAAAAAAAAAAGGGATTGAACTGTATAAGGTTAAATATAAGATAAATTTATTTTAAACAAGTAGGAATAAATTAACAGAGGAAAAGCTGTTAACATGCATTGAGTTCTTTAACCCCTCAAATCTCCATATCGAGCCCACCTGACTTCAGGAAGGACAGGCTTTAGGCTGGCTGCAAAATTAGAATAAAATACTATGACCATATTACACAGTAGGTCAAGCTAACGGTCTGTTGGCTCTAAAATCTGTAAGTCAAGTGATTCTTCCTAAGTGGCCTCCACAGGGATTTGAACCTCTGTGACTTAAACCCCTAGCATTTCTTTTCGCATTTACATACTAAAGATTTTTATTTTTTAATCTACCAGCCTTTTTCTTCCTATTTCATCACAGTAGCCCCACCAAAATGGATCTCCACACAGAAAAGCTACAAGTGATTCCCTATCCTCTTTTTCCCTCCATTAACTGCATTGAAAATAAATAAGCCAGGAATAACGCCAGCAGAAAGGACTGATTTCCAGTTCTTCCTTAAAAATCCCTCACAAACAAGATCCAGAATTTAATTACAGCCAAAAAAAGTCAAGAACCGCACTTAGATCAGTTTTTATCCCATACTTCTAAGCCAAGATGTCACTAAAACAAGAGCTATAAATGGGACATAGACTTTAAAATCTCTCTGCACTCAAAAAAATGGCAAAGAAAGTCAGAGATTCTCCTGTCTTCAGATGGGCCTGAAAATACTTGAAGGCCTCCCATGCGCAGTCTGTCAATGCATCAGATGCCAAACATGTAAAGCATACACTGAACTCTCTCCTGAGAACCTGGAGTTATATTCTGAAAGAAGCCAAAAATCTTGGTGTGAGAAGCAGAGTGGCCACTTCGCAAGATCAGCAGCCCCTCTGTATAAATAATAAATAATTTGTCACACTGGTCACTATCTCCCTTTCTCCTGTCTTCCCCCTCTTTCCTTTCCCATATTGCAATCTTCCAATCTTCCTTTGTCTTTGTTTTGTCCTGTGGCAAACCTGCCAGTGCCAACCTCCTTCTTCATCCTCTTTTTCCCCTGTTTGCTTTCCCTCTCATTTCACTTTTCAGCATGCACATCCTTTGTCTTCGTTGCCCAGCTGTATAGTTTGAGCATTTTCTCTCTCCTTTCTAAGCCACTTACCTCTTTCAGTCATATGCTCATGTCCACAAACAACTACACCTACCATCCATCTTTGTCCATGGTACTCTTTTATCTGGATGCTTGTTTTATGCATGCCCATATCCAAATTTACTATTCAATATATGTAACTTGTAACTGGAAGCACTATGTTGATCTCCTAATTTGCTCATGTGAAAAACACTTCCAGTTCTCTTTTAGTATTTCTTCTACTTCGTCTGAATCATCCTCTAGATTTCCTTGAGCCTCTCTAGATACCACCACAGCCCACAAGTTCTCTAGGCTTTCCTATCCTTCCTTCTCATTATTTTGTAGTCAGTTTTTGCTGCTGAAGAGAAGCAGAGGGGTTGAAGACAAAGCATGGGAGCCATTTCCAATTGCTGTCACCTGCTAAAGTCATCCCTCCTGCTGGTGGGAAGCAGGAGCAGCAGCCACACCCCTCTTTACAGACTAAACAGGAGAACTGGGCAGCGTGACAATTTGGCTAAGCACGAGAAGGGGACCTGCAAGGAGATGGGGGGAGACATATACAGCAAGGTTTATGAAGAGGTAGGGGCCAAGATTACTACAGGAGAAACCAGAAAGTCTGCAGGGGAATAAAAGCGGCCACAAAAGCCTTCAGAAAATCAGAGAGCTGAGTAAAATGAAGGGGCATATCCCTTTCCTGTATAAGGAGATTCCCTGTTCATCTTCTTGCTATTTATTGGATTTGAAATCATTGTAATGGAAGACAATAGAGTCAATCTTTCTTCTCCAACATTGATCCCCACATATTGACCCCTTTCAGTACCTTCTTGAGTATTTTCTCTTTCCATATCTCCTCAGCTGTCTGTCTGCATATCAAACTATGCAGCTCACCTCACATTCCCTAAGCTCAGAGGATTTCCTCAGCCCTTCCAAGTGCTGTATGATGCAAGCATGCCAGACAAACATTTAGCCCTCAAATGTACTTATGTAGCCTCTTGTTTTCCCCTTGTGTGGCTCTGAAGGGTTATGAAAATAAGAGGCCAAACAAATTCATGCCAGCAGTAATTCCAGCCCCACCCTGCAAAATGGGCAGACACCACATGGCCCAAGGAACAGCCAAATTTCATGATTACATTTAAATAAATGTTGACAGTTGAAAAGACTGCTCTGTTTCCCCCAGTTTTCACTCTCCTCATGTTCTTTCACTGCAGGGGGCTATCAGCACCTTGGCTAACTTGGCTGCAGCATGACATGAGGAGACTTCACTCTGAAGGAACAAAGAGTTCCTTTTAAAACTTGAAAATACCCACGTAACAAAGCAACACTGGTAAACAGGCTTTCAGCAAGGACCACAATGCTTAATGATTTCGGGGGTTAAGAAAAGGCACAGATGAGGTGGGAAGAATGAACTGCTTTTCCAAATAGTTTAAGTTCAGTGTTTGCCAAGAGCTGCAGGAGGGAGACACAAACAGAAATATTAATAACAAGAAAATAAAGGATTTAGAACAGTATTTCACTTAATTTTGTAGGCAGTTTGGGTATTTTGTTTGTTTGCTCTGCTTTTTTTCTGTACTTGGCTGAGGGTACCTGTGGTATTATCGAGACACACCAGACAGGAATTTATAGTTGCCTTTTATTGAATTGTTCACAAGCTGTATGGACAGCATGTTTATTGTATTTCTTCTCGTCTTAGTTCTACAGCAGACTTCTATGGTCTGCTTCTGGCTGTACATTAACAGGACTTTTTGGTATTACCAGAATTAACAAGAACTTTCACGAGCCTTTAGAAGAGTGAAAATTTTGTCACCTGTTTCAGAAAATAAAAGGAAGATATTGTATATACATGAAACCATTTTTTTTTAAGGAAATAATTAGGAAAAATTCAATATTATTCTCAATTCTTTTCTTTTGTGAAAACCGAGAATATGAATTATTTGCTCAGCCATTGCAGTTTAATATCACTGTGCTCTGTGATTTGAATGCTGTCAATACAGAAGAAGGCATATGAGGTTGTTTTTATCAAATATTGCATGGTCAAGTAATTTAGAAAAGTTTACAATGATTGGAAATACAACCGAAAATTTTGTAAATCCTGTCTTGGTAGTTTATTTTATATTTTTTGTTAATGGCAAATGCTGAATTTGGTTTCTTTTACCTGTGAAGAAACATGAGGTGTAGCTCAGACCTCACTGAGCTTGAGGTTTCTTGTGTTACAAAGAACAAAAATATTAACAACCACTTTGTAATAGGTAGCTGTCAACTGTAAAAATGCTATGTCACATTTGTATTTTCAACTTCAGTGTTTTTAGAGGTCAGAATGAGGCTTGTTATGATTTGGCATCAGTTATAATATCAGTACAATACCATGATTAAAAGTTTTGAGTCTATTACTAAAACGTGATATCTTTGACTGCTAAAGACAGTGCATAAGTTTGGCAGTTTGGGATATACAATAAAGCTAGATCACTTGTATCAACCTTTTATACTTGTTTTTTCCTTTTCACCTCCCCTAATTCGCTTTGAAGGTATTGCCAGTAGCACTCTTGCAGATTTGCCTTCAAGATGCTTAAAGATGTTTTTACAGGTAATAAGAGAGCAATAGCATTGTGTCAAGGGTTCATGGACAACACAGTGCTGTTTGACTTTCATATTCTCCTTGCAGGTGGCAAGACTGCACAAACATCAAGAAATCAAGTGGCACAAGAATAACATATTTCTCCATGTATTTCCCACTTGACTCTGTCAGTAATGGATCTGTATTGCTGATTAATTGTATCACAGAAGACAAGACAATGCTGGCTCTGCAAGAACCTATCCAGTCTCCTTAGGTTATTATCTTTGGGTAAAACACAGAGTGTAGTGTAGGCTTGGACTGGGATTTTCTCAGTGGAGAGCCAGATTTGTTGTCTCTGCGCAACGCACACCAAACCAGTTCTGTGGAACCCTCTGGAACTGCATCCAGTGGGCTCTTCTTTGCCAGCACAACACCAGCAGATTTTATGCACTTGTGTTCATGCCATATCAAGCATCATCTGGCTCCTACTGTGCTGCACAGCACTCTGGATTCCTAGAAAGCGTGTTAGCTCTGTTGAAATGTGGCGCGGTAAGATCACTTAAGGTCGGGTGCTGTGCATGAATGAGTGCACTCCTCCTCCAATTTGGAGTGTCCAGGGGGTAGAGTGAAGGGATACTCCTAGGTCTGGCTGGTCTTGTGAGAACTGGTTCCATGACTGCTCCTGGTACTTGCATCATCCATGTTTTTTTGCTATGTTTGTTTCTTTCCATCAGATAATGGAGAATTCACCATAATTATTTTTGGCTGGAGTACTGCCACTAAAAACTATTTCAAAGTGGTGTAATACAGAATGGGCTCATGCCAGAATATGGTTCCTTTGTTTTAGAGAAAATGGTGTTACTGAAGGTCAGACTGAGAGGCCACAAACACCAGTAAAAATTACTGTGGTGCAGGGAAAGGATTGAACCTACTTGTCACATCAGTGTCCTAGCACAAGGACTTAACCTACTGTTCTCAAAATACATTGATGGCTGCTGGGAGAGAAGGACTTCTCAGCCTGGAGGTGAACATGACCAGCTTCTGTGACAAAGCAGCATCATGCCAAGGGGGGTTGAGAGCCCAGCCATCTCAATATTTCCTGGTTTGCTGACCAGGTAGCTCAAGAATTCTTTGCTTCAGAATGTTCAAACCATAACTCCTGTGACCCGAGGGAGGCATCAGATCTGCATCCTGCATATCACTGAGTCCTCTGAACACTTCAATAATAATTAAAAGCACTGCCATTGGTATTCACAGTCTCAAAAACATGTGAACTACTTGCATGATTTGTTTCGTGCATGGGCAGTCTATATGCCTGTGGAGAGACAGAAGAAAAGAAAAAAATCACTAAATAGAATTGATCTGAAGAATGCATACATTTTTTCTTTTTTTTTTTTTTTCAGCAGAAGGCAAAAATACCTTTCTTACCAATATAAGTAATGTTTAATTGGTATGGTGTCCATCACCTTGTTTCTGACATGAATATACTTGCCACTGTATTCTTAAGCCTAAATGTAATAACTTTTGCAATCACTGCTCACAGGCCTCTCTAAAATGCCACAGGGAATTAAATTTACTTTTGCATATTTTGTGAACGAAGACAAAACCCCATACTTTTCAAAGTTCAGTCTCTGGACTCTAGCAAGGTGCTTTGGGGGAGCTCTGTTTCAAAAGAATGTTACAAAAAATGTGAAAGCTTCTACACTGGCATAACATGAGAAGACCCTACAGAAATTGAAATGCCAGACTAGTGAGCTGGAATTTGCCTGCGTTGCTAGCTGGGAAGGGAGCAGGGGGAAGAACAGCACACATTCCTACTCCAGAAGGAAAAACCTGGTTGTGACTCAGACAGGGGAGAATTTTTTCCAAGAACAGTTCATCCTAGTGAAACTAAGACACTCAGGTCATGTTGCCAAGGTCATTGACATTTTTGTTTATCTGATCCTTAAAGGGAAATTACCAAGTTAAAAGTCATGGGCTATATTCTCCATAAGGCAAACTGTTGCACTCCACTGGAGGCACTTAATGAATAGCACTATGGGTTTCATGCTGTTTCTTAGGAGTTCCTTTCTCATGTTATTTCAGTTTTGTATTACATCCAGTTTTCACAATCTTTTCACAGTTGATTTCTGACTTTCCACAGTCTGGCTTCCTTGTATGTAATCCTATAGCTTCATGGTTGCAAATAGAATAATGGAATGAAAACTTGCTTGAAATCAAAAACAGTGTAATGAACATGTTGTATTAGTGTCTAAAGCAGCACTGGACTATAACTTCCTGCCACTTGCTATCTCCTACCTCCCCCATTCCCAGTCAGCTCTTGCTAAATGTCTACCTTTTTCCTCCTTTCATGTACCCTCTAAGCCTCACAATTAAGCATCGTATTTATTAAATGTTGAGCCCATGGTCTCCCCATAGAGTAAGCTGCACAAAACCCATCACCATTGCTTTTGCAAAGGGCAACTCCTTGCTGGAGGCAAGAATTTGAAAATAACTTCTTGCTCTAGATAGTGCCATTTTTGTTATCTCAGTGTGATGAGTTCCATCCATAGTTCAAGAATTGTGGGATTTAACTCTAGCACAATGTCAGTGCTGAGCTCTTCTAACATGTCTTCTGAGTGGACAAGAACACCTTGCTAGCCAGTAAGGGAGGTGTAAGAGTAGGTCCAGATTCACTTGGTGTAAATTACACCAAAGGCCAGCATTTCTTTCTCCCTATTGCTTCAGTGTTTTTGCAGCTGACAGGCCAGATTCAGCAGAGTCCTGGGATCAGAAGTTATTTAACTTTTCAGTAAAAGCAATGATCCTCACACACTCAGATAGGTGGGGTTTTAAGAGCAACATCTCTCTCTGACGAGAGTTCTCCACTTGTACCTTCTGTCTTTAATCACACACCCAAACCATGAACTTGACAGGGCGTGTTTTCTCTCTGCTATGACCAGGGTATGCAGGGACCTGTTTCTCACTTGAAACTTGTGGATGACGATGATACATTGCCATTAGTAAAATATTAAACGGCTGTCAATAAGGAGTAACCTCCGGTGCAATTGTCTGCCTGGCCAGATCTGTGAAATCTGATGTCCCTTTGATGAGGTTCTCTGGAAGTGTAATCCTCCCAGGCATCATAGGGGACCCTGGCATATACAGTGACACTACAGAGAATGTCAACAGTACAAACATATTCCACATTATAAACAGATCAAAAGAGTGATTGTTTTCTGTGTCCTTGAGTCATTTATCCTACAGAGTGCAGCATGATAGTTCCTGGCAAAACTCCTCAAGGAAAAGTTTTGTGTAGGTTATCACTTCATCTTCTCATCAAGAATAGGGTCCAGATTTCTTTAACCACATAAAGCCAGTCAGTCAGAAGCCACTGTCATTTTATGTCTGACCTCAGCATTGCTTAACAAAACATTTTCCTGTTTTGGAAAACACTTGTCTGTTCAAAGTATAAGCAGAGACCCTGGTAGTCCCTTCAAGCAGCCTCACTGTGAAAAGAGTACTCAAGAGAAAAGTACTGAAGGTTCAATAACAAACATATTTAGAAAACAGTAACTAATCAGATGGGAAACCACATATTTCAGCACATTACTCTATGCAAGACTTTTTTGTTACAGAAGAATTCCTAAATCAAACTGTTGATTAGTAAAAGAAGGACTTCTTTTATGACTAAATATTCTCCTTAGTAAAATTACATATAAATCTACACAAAATAGAAACTTTATCAGACTTCTTTGTCTACAAACAGCCTCTGCTTATCCTTAAAAAATTCAATAAATTCTTGTCCGAATTTATTAGAAGGCCATGTCCATTAAGCAGTCAATTTTTGTTGTTCCCCTGAGAGACTGCTTGCGGCAAATTTTACTGTATTTCCTTCCCTCCTAGTTTTGACTTATAATAAAAGAAAAACATTTTTTCCCTGTTTAATGCGTTTTCCAAAATTACATCAGTATCCATCCACTTCAAACAATTTCTAACAAAGGCCTGGTCCAGCTGGATAAACAAAACGATTTTACATATATTTCATTGTGCATTTTTTAACTTTTTTATTGTGAAATATTAGAGCAACTACTACTCAGACAAATAATTATGTACATGTTTAAGCTGGAGTGTAGGTGCTTTTACTGTCACAGTGAAAGTTAAGAAAAACATCCCAGTGTAATGAACTTGCAACCTCACACAAAAATAGGGTATTAGTACGCAGCAAGAATATCTCTGGAACAATAAATACTGACCCAAAAAAAAAATAAACTTCTCATGCTGGTACACCTGTCGTAAAGATGAGAAGCATAAGATATCTGAGCTTGTTTTCTTTTTCAGCAGATTAAACACAGATCATCACCAAAGTTGATGGACAGATTTCCTGAGTGCAAAACTATTTTCAAACAAGCAACAACACAGGCCGCCTACCCAGTGCCCCCTAAGATAAAACTGGTTTTGTCCCCAGCTGCTGAGGGCACGCACTTTGAATATGCTTAGAATGAAGCTTTAAGCATAAACTTTTGCATTTTGGTTTTTTTTAATTAAAAAACATTAAATCCAAGGAAACAAACCCAGTATGGGCCATTCTTCTTTCTTTAGTGCTTTAAGAAGATTTTATTAAAGCGGCATTGAATTCCATCTGATGCTAAGGAAAGGAAAGCCTATTCCTGAGGATAAGCTGAAGGGCAGGGTGGGCATGGGAAGAATGACACTGTTTATGGATAAGTTTCAACATCTCTGGGGCTCTTTTTGCTTTTTATTTAAGGACATAAAGATAGCTGAAAATTAGTTGACAATACAGAGGAGTTTTGAGTTACTACATAACCCTGAAATGTTCTTCAACTCCAACCTTCACTTCCATTACCATGATCTCAATGGGGTTGAATTTTCTTGTGGTGTTCTGCTATTGTCTCGAGAAAATTTAAGAAAAGATACTCTTCCTTTACTGATTTTTAAACTGATGAGTGGTCATAGCTGCCAGAGTTATCCTGACTGCAGTGTCTCACCACAGAAAGTCCATGAAGTCCAGTTTTATGAAAGAGACAATGTACATCAGTAATTACTTGTTATATGAGGTACCAATTAAGCGTATGTGTTTTCTTTATGTCAAGGTTTCATTTTCCCCCAGTGACATGTATTTTAGGGCATCTAAATGACTGTGTAGCTGATTCACAAGCTTGTGGCACAGGAATTCTGGGTCTTGCTCTAGGGTGGTCTTCCTGCGTAATCTTTACAGTCAAGGGTCATTCCTTGTCTAGCGACAAGTGTGACCTCTGCATGCCACCGTAACACAGAAATGCATTGTGGTGCATTAGCTCTGTCTAGCAGCCAAGCTCCCACCCAGATGCTCACCACCCCTCTGCAGCAGAAAGGGAGAAAAAATAGGGTGGGAAAGTTCATTGGTTGAGATAAAGATAGAAAATTGCCATCACGGGGAAAACATACTTGGGGAAAATAAATGTATTTTATTTCCAATTAAAATAGATTCAGATAGTGGGATACAAAGACAATCAGTGGAACAACTCTCCCACCCTCCATTCCAAGGCCCACATTGACTCCTTCACTCCTGACTCCTCTATCCCACCCTGAGTTGCACAACTGCAGTAAGTCCACAGCAGTCGTCTCTCTGCTGCTCCTTTCTCCTCACACACATGTTCCCATGTTCCTGTGTGGGTACTCTTCATGGACTCCAGTTCTTCAGGATAAACCTGTTCTAACATGGGTATTCCATGGCCTTCTTTACATTTCTGCTCTGCTGTGGAGGATCTCCTTCTCCTTGTCTGACTTTGGGTTTTCCCTGTGCTGCTTTGCACTCTTTTTTGTTCTCTCCTTTTCTATTTATGGCATTTTCTGCCCTTTTATTGAGTAAGTGTTCCCAGCCACACCAGCAGCATGGCTGAAGGGCTCAGCCATGTCCTGTGGTGGATCCACTGGAGCTGGCTTGAGCAGCTGTGGCCAACATGGAGCAGCCCCTGGTCTCCTTTTACAGAGACCAGTCCCAAATCTTGCTTGGACACAATACCAATATAGAATACTGTAATTCTTAACTGTACAAAGAAGTGCCTGCCATAATGCTTGTTTTGCCATATGACTGTGTGCTGTGACATTATGCAAGGCAAAGTGACAAAAATATGTGACTGGAATGTGGTATTAGTGTTGAAGATTTGCAAAGATACTCCTTGTGTTCTTTCTTTTTCCAGCCAATTTAATTTACATGCATCCCTCTCTGAGCTTCCAGAAAATATTATGAAAACTCATAGACTGGACCAAGTGGGAAGATTAAACAGAAAGGAAATACTGTATCTACAGCAATTTAATCATGCAAACAAATATTGTCAGCCAGTTATCTGTGTGCTTGTGTAAAAGAAGAGGATGATAAAAGGAAAATAGGAAGTGAGAGCATAAAGAGAAAGAACTCAGACATGAAGAAGGAGAACTTAAAAACATGTACACTCCAGACAATATGAGGCATTTCAAACAGCCACAGATGCAGTTATTGATAGTAAAAAAACCAAACAAACAAACATGCATAGGTGCAGATTTAGCTAGGCTCAGAGAATGTTCACCTGCATGGAACTTAGCCAGTATCATACAAGATCCCTCCATTTTTCTGCTGGAATGCCAAAGCTTGGAGGAAGGTTGAGTTAAAATAAAAAGGATTAATGGAGTAATAACAGCATTTTAGGCATGGAAAGTGATCTGTGGTGTCAGATCTTGGCTAAAAAAAGCAATCTGTTGAGGACAGTAGTGGTTAAAGTGTATTTGATTCAAGCTGCTACAACACATTACAGAAAAATCAGCATCTGTTTAATATTACACCTATAATGAATACTTTAAAGAAAGGAATTCTGAAGGCGACTACAGAGACCGCAGATTTTAAAACAAGTTCTGAACTCTTAAGTGTCAGTAATCCTTCCTGCATCAGCCTTTTAATACTAAACAGCCTGAGCTTTACACAAATTATGAGCAGTAAAATGCAGTGTATTATATGGGCAAGAAAACAGAAAAATCTGCAACTGGGAAACATCTGAAAGTTAAAAATTACATATGCAATGTGAACACATTGTGGCTGCACTGGATCCTGAAGTATGATGAAGTAAACAAGGAAATGCTTTCACATGTAATTGCCTTTTTGAAGCACTTTAATGTTTTCAGAGGAAGAGGTTTCCAGTTCTCAAGTATTTGATTCTAGGAGATATTTATTTTTCCTGGTCTGCTTTTTTCTTGCCTTTTCAGAACTCAGTATTTCTCAAAACAGGAGAAGAGCAAAAAATACCAACAGGAGGAAATGAGAAAAAGATATTTTTGAAAGAGAAAAAGAGGATATGGGTAGCCAGTATGTTTCAAGACTGGTGCTGTTCTAAAGAAATTAGTCTGATGGTTTCCTGCTGACTCATGATTTGTGTGGGGTCACTCAAAGTATATATAAAATAAAGCCTCTCCCATTTTTAGTGCTTATTGGCACACAAGGAGAGATGTGATGGATCAAGTGCAAACTATTTTAATTCAGTTTTATAGAGTGCCTGCAGGTCAGGACAGGGACAGATCAAGCAAGTATTGAGAGGATGCTACTATGAATTCTTCTGGAGTAAGACAAGACAATTTATATGGCTGTCAGCCTTTTAAATTTCATAGCAATAGAATTGCTATTTGTCTGTTTTGCCAGAATGTTTACAATCAAAATAATTTCTTTATTAAAATACAGTGATGATTCCTTAGGTCACGTTTTTTGTGCCTTCAACTCTTGCTGTAAATATAACATAGAAATAATACACATAGAAATAACTAAATTGCTAAGTAGTAGTTTTACTTAGCAACTGAATTACTGTCTGTTGTATAGAATGATCATATAAGATTGGAAGTGTAGCTCAGGGATCCTTTGATCCAACTTTCCTAGCAAAAGCACAGTGTAGACAAGATGACCCAGTATCATGTTCAGCCAAATTCCCCAGTCATGCTGGGGAATTCGTGACTTTCCTGGGGAGATTAATCCAATGGCTTATTGTTCTCATTGTGAATAACTTTCTTCTACTGTCTAAATAGAATATCCCCAGCAGTAACTTGTGCCCATTGCCCCTCATCTTCTCCATGTGACTCCTTGTGGAAAGGGAGTCTCAATTTTCTTTTTAGCCAGCCTTTAGGTACTGGAACACACTGATTAAGTCTTCCCAAAGTCTTTTCCCATCTGGCAGGCTTCCTGGTTCTTTTTTGTCCATGGTTCATTGTGTCCCTTGGACTCTCTCCAGCCTATCCATGTCTTTTGTTTTGTATAGCAGGGGCCAAACTGAACACAGTATTCCAGGTGTAGCCTGACAAGTGCTGAGTAGAGTGAGGTAATGACTCCTCTATCTGTGCTGGTGGTGTCGTTGTTGATTCAGCCTGGCATCCCACTGGCCTTCTGTGCCACAGCAGGACTGTTCACTGAGCTGTCCAAGGACCTCCAGGTCCCTTTCCACAGAGCAGCTCCTTATCTGGGTAGATCCCAGCCACTGCTGCATTCATGAATTATGTTTTCCCAGTGACAAACCTTAAACTTATCTCTGTTGAACTCCGTAAGATTCTTGTTACCCCATTCTTCCAGCCTCTACAGATCTGGAATGCTGGGGGCAGTTTTGGGCACTGCAAGATAGAAAAGACACTGAGCTGTCAGAGAGTGTCCAGAGGAGGGCCCGAGGGTGGGGCAGGGCCTGGAGGGGAAGCCGTGTGAGGAGGGGCTGAGGGCACTGGGTCTGTTCAGCCTGAAGAGGAGGAGCCTGAGGGGAGCCCTCAGTGCAGTTACAGCTCCCTGTGAGGGGAAGAGGAGGGGCAGGCACTGATCTCTGCTCTGTGGTGACACTGACAGGACTGAGGGAATGGCCTGGAGCCATTCAGGGGCGGTGTAGATTCTTCACCTAAAGAGGGGCTGGTTACTGAAACAGACTCCCCAGGGCAGTGGTCAGAGTGCCAGCCTGACAGAGATCAAGAAGCATGTGGAAAATGCTCTCAGGCACATGGTGTAACTCTTGGGGTGTCCTATGCAAGCCCAGGAGTTAGACTTCAATGATCTTGATGGGTCCCTTCCAACTCAGCATGTTCTATGATTATATGGTTCCTGAGGGGTGGCACTTTCTTCCAAAGTGTCCACATCCCCAGTCAGTTTAGAATCAGCAGCAGACTTTATCAGGGTATATCTGATGCCATCTTCTGGGTGACTTACAGAGCACTGGGCTCAGTATTAATCCCTGAGGGACTGACCCCATTTGTGCCAGGTTTCTGGCTTTAAAAGGAACTGTTTGCCACCACCCTCTTGGTGCGTTCAGGCAGCTCCTCACCCACCACATGGACCTCTTGTCTAGGCCATAACCTATCAGTCCTCCTCTAGGAGTAAACTGTGGGAAACTCTATGATTTATTCTCTTGCTTTAGATGTAAAGTGATACTTACTTTAAAAAAAAAACCTGAGCATTTAGTTTTTTCTGGTTTTCCTGTTTTTGTCTGGTTTACCTGTTTTTCCTTTATACATGGAACTAAGTGAAACCTAGCCATAATCATACAGCATCATGTCCTGTCCTAAAATGAGGTTAAGAATGACAGCTATGTGCAAGACTGTGTGCTCCAACATTTCTTGCTTCATTTTGCTTGCTGCAGAATTTCCCCATCTCATCCTTGTAGATCTAGCAATTCATCCTTTACATCTGACTCAAACGGGTGTATTTTGCTTCACAAATAGTAGTTCAGCTTTTTTTTGACTCTAAAGTGCAAAGATTTGGGAATAATGTTCTCTTCCTGTTATATTCCGCAGTCAACTAAAGTAAACACTGCTTTTTTTTGTTTTTTGGAAGTGATTCATACTGACTAAAAGTCTGGAATGGCAGAGCCACCAGTCATGGCACCCTTCATTGTCAAATTGTGGGAATCACAGCAGTACAAAAAGCTGGAAGATTGATGTCCACGAGGTTGACAGAGGCTGATAGAATGGCTTAACAGAGATGCACACTTGGAGTGTCTTGTTGTGAGGAAGCCACAGGAAAAAGAAGTGATGGAAAAAAATAAAATATGCAATACATTATGCCCCCCAAAAGATGAACAGTTCAGAGCAAACTTGTATTTTGAGCCAGGAGCATAGAATCATTGAACAAGGAGCATAGAATCATCCTCATGAGAAATCACAAAACATCAGATTTATTGCAGCTCCAAAAAAATCTTAATACTATCTGAAGGTATAATCAAAGCTTTATATAGAGTTTTGTCTGGTTTCTGATTTTAATTTGGACTGGGGACATCTCAAGATGTGATTGAGAGTTAAAGACGCTATTCTGCTAAATTATTAATTTTAATTGAATAATTTGTATAGGTGAAGACTGAGTGAAATATATATACTACCAGCACATCAGCCTTGCAAAATTCTATTTTTCTGCTTATACACAATAAGTAATTTATTATTATGTACATGTTATTTTGATGGGAAAATAAGTTATAAATAGTTTTTGCATCAATGAGTATGATGCAAGTATAAAGGGGAATTTATGTGGGTGTAGTTACTCATTCACATTATCACTTGGCTTTTATGCCAAGGCTAACATCCTTTCTTTCTTCAACACTCCTAGACATATAATGGTTGCAAGTTATTTAAACCCTAATTCTGCCCTCAACTCACGTAACGTGCTGTACCTTGAACAACACAGCACTTCCTACCTTTGTGCTGGAGGACAGGGTTAGTTAGCAGTGGCCCAAAAGAAGGCTGTCACCCACCGAGCTGTTATCACCATGTAGTGCAGTATTTTATAGCAGTATATGTCCACAGAGTTGGGGAGAGCTGACCATATATTGCCTGCCTTCTTCTGGACTGCTTTAAGATACTGCTGCTCACCTATTTTCTTCTATTGTTTTAGCTAATCTTCATCTCTCTGTTTAAAATCGTTTTGCATTTAAGGTTTCTTAAATACACTTAAAACACTTTTTAAACAGAAAAGTATTTGCACTCTTCAATGTCTAACGGGCTTTCTGCTCTTAGTTAAATAAATCATATCACTTAGAAATTAGTCTAGAATACAAAATTCTGTTAAAAATATATTTGGAAAGTATGTTGAAAATCTCTGCCTGAAAATTAATTTGGTGCTACTATTTGAAAAATCAAGTTAGTTGGTTTTACACACACACATGTGGCCATGGAGGTGTGAGGAGATTAGCAAAAATCAGTCCTGAAGGATGAAGGAGTCCAGGAAGGCTGAGTGTACTTTAAAAAGGAACTGTTAAATACTCAGGAGTCCTGACTTTTAATTTGTTTTGTCCAAATCTGTAGAAAGACAAGTTTTCACATGGAAAAAAAGACCACTCTGTTTAAACAGAGAAGTTAGGCTAGCACTTAGGAGAAAAAGGGAATCTACCATGTCTGTAAGGGAGGTCAGGTAGCCTGGGAGAACTATAAGGATGTTCTGAGGTCATATAAGGAGAAGGTTAGAAGGGCCAAAACTCATTTTGATTTGGCAGCTACAGTTAAAGATAACAGAAAAGTTTCTATAAATACATTAGCAGCAAAAGGAGGCTCAAGGAGAGTCTCCTTCATTTTTTGATAGCAGTGAGTATTGTAATGACGGGATGAGGAAAAGGCAAAGGTGCTTAATGCCTTCTTTGCTTCAGTCTTTAATATCAAAACCAGTTGTCGGCAAGATACCCATCTCCCTGAGATGGAAATTGGTGATGGGGAGCTCAGTGAAGCCTGCACTACACCTGGGAGGAGATGGTAAGTGACCTGCTGTGCCTCCTGGAAGGAGGTTGTGGTGAGGTGGGGATCAGTCTCACGGATCATGCCTGCAGTGAGAGGATAAGTAGAAATGCCTTTAAACTGAGACAGGGGAGATTCAGATTAGATATCAGAAAAAATCTTTCCCGGTTAGGTGGTCAGGCACTGGAATAAGTTGCCCAGGGAGGTGGTGGATTCGGCATCCCTAGAGGCATTTAAGAGGGTGTGGCTCTGGGTGTACTCCTGAAGATTTACTAAAGGAAAGACAAAGTAATACATACCTCTCTGGCCATTTTTATGCGTTAGGTCTCCTTAAGAGTCACGGAGTGTCTCATGGATTTGGATTGGTCTGAAGTATGTAGTCACATAACAAATAATTTATGTGTAATCACTGCTGGAATAGCTCTTTATTTTCAATTCAAACCACAAGGGTCTCTCACCTTGAACTCAAAGACACTGATGTGCTGTACGTGGCACATGATATAACCTCTTTTATCCTCTGGCTATGGACTTAACTAGAACAACATAGGGTGTGATGCCTTGTGGCTATTATGCTAATAGTCACTGTATATCTTTAGCTGTAGGACAAATAAAAGTTCTAACCTCTGTTAGTGTTACCATGTTATATAAAAGCCAGATTCCAGGATGTGGACATTTCCACTAAAATCTACCAGAATGCCTGTTAAATCTGGCAGACGTATTATTTTGGGAGCACTATGAAGTTATTTCAGACAAATTCTTTAGTCTAAACAGTCAGTTTAAAGTCTCATCCCATCAGAAGTTAAAGACTTGTCTTACTCCTGGGAGGTCTTGGAGCCACCAACGTACCTTCTGGACAATTTGAGATCTGAATGGAATTATCTTCAAATGTAGATTAATGAATAACATAGCTAAAGGAAAAGTGAAGTTTCAGGAATGTCCTAATATTTTGGCTTTCACAACAACGCTGCATCTGCATGTTTTTGAGATTGTACAAATTTGTGAGATCCAAAACTTTGCTTAAATAATTGTAGATCTTCATGCAAGTTTTCTAACAGAGCAAGTGACTGGGGATTTGATAAATTAAATATGCTGACTTTGCATTATAAAACACAGAGTCTTGCCATTCAAAGGAGGAAAATCTGGGATGATTCATTATTAAGTGTCAGTTACATCCCTAGGCTTACTGCTGGTATGACCTTTATGAAGCTGCCCTTGAAGATACCTGGCTTGCTCACTGTCACATTTCCATGCCTGGGAGAGTCTTCCCTTGGGTGTGGGCCTTCAAAGTCTCTTTTACTACTTCATCATTCTCATTTCACAGAAACAGGACAGCACGTCAGAGGATGACTATCTAAATGAAATGTACTGATTGTATTTACATTTTATGCATGCACACATGCATGCATACCATATACATACACAAAAGACATTTTTAGAAATAAGATAGCATTGTGCCCTCTACTTTATTCAGAAGTTGTAAGTTCACAAGGTAATTATATGCTAGTGTAAAAAAAAATACATTTTAGTGTAAATTTGGCAATATTTTTGCATACTAAAAACATATCTCCCTATTCCTCTTCTCATGACTTTTAATCTGTATTTTGCCTCTGAAAACATCTGTTTTCTCCTCTATGAAATGAAAGGTCTTATTCTAAGGAACAACCTCATCAAATTAAAACATAGGAAATTTAATATTAAGAAAAATTATCTGCTTCAAGGGTTGTGAAACTTGAGCAAGCCCAGAAAGCAAGTGGGATCTCCATCCCTGGAGATACTCAGAACCAGTGTGGGCACTGACCTGAGCAAGCTGCTGAAACTGGGCTTCCTATGTTTCATGAAGAAACATACACCTCCACCCTCTGAGGAATCCCTACCTGTACTGATCTGTTACCTCACAACAGCTTACTTTTGTTGCAAATATTTAAGATAGGATGTTATAAAAAACTTTTCTTAAAAACAATCAAGAATTTCCTCCATGACCCTAAGTAGGTGTTGCAGATAGGTGCTGCAGCAGCACAGGGAGCAAAGAGCTCACAGGTGTGACTCCAGTGAAACCTCCTAGCCTGGTATCTGCACCCTGATGAGAGGAGTCTTTTGTGGTACCTGAAAAAATGTGTTCATGAGAGATACCTTCGACTGGCAAAGGCAAAAAATCTGTCCAAGGAGTGCTTAATGTTCTTAAGAAACCCATTTTGGGTATATTAAACCTGAAAACTTACCAGAGGAAACCAGGAGAGGGCAATGAGCACACAGAATATTGCTGATAGCTAGAAGGGCCCAAGTTACTGAATGGTATGCCATTTTTTTCTTTTTTGTCTAGGGATAAATATTTATTTGCACCATCACTGGCCCTGAAGAAGCTGCAGTTCTGGGGTTAAATATTACTGCATTGCAGACAATAGGTCTAAGGGTCTCTCAAAACAAACCAAAAGTTTCCTCATCCATCTTGCTAAAATAAAAAACAGTTCAGAATTGCTGCTGAGAATTTCCTCTTGAGCTAAATGGAAGAATGTGTTTAACTGGAAAAATTCCCAGAATTAATGCCACAGAAATTTGCATTAGAAAACAACAAAAAAAACCCCACCCCAACAATCAGCATTTAGAAGTGGAAAACCCATTGAAAAAGATCTGTTCTAAGAAATTGCTTTCACAACAGTCTTCACATGAATGTACTCTTGAGTTGCTTCTTTCCCAGCACATATTCTTTTTAAGAAACCTATTTAGTTAATTTTAGTCACTTTCAGGAAGTTTAACTTTTGGTGAACTCTGAAAAATCTATGTGTTCATTCACAAAAGGAGAACAGCATTTGTTCCGTTTCCCCAGAAAAAAAAAAATACTTGCTGCTCTATGTGTTGCTGTTAAGTCCACTGCAGACATAAACAACAATAAATTGTCCTGCTGGATTGAG
>VZRX01021953.1:3435-16691 GCA_013398075.1 Notiomystis cincta | reverse complement strand
CGGGGCAAATCTTAAATTAAAAAAACTTTTAAAAAAAAAAAAAAAAAAAAAAAAAAAAAAGAATTTGCTTCAGCAGAAACAAAAATAACCCTCTCCAAAAGCAAATGAATAAGGTACATCATTATTCTCAGGTATAAACAAGTGCAGAGGTTTAAACTGGAGGCTTTTTATAGCTGAAGTGGAAATATGTTCTACCAAAAAAATTCTTCTGAAGCTGAAGTCCTGATTTTTTATTTTTCAACCTTAGTAATTTAGGTGGCATGTGTTGGATTCTGTTTTTGTCCTAAAGGTATTGGTTTAATATTTTATAACATAATATTTAAAGTCCTGAGGAATTCAGAATACTTTCAGTATCCACGGGAGCAAACAAACACATATTGCCTGCATACCTAATAGTCTAGTGGTTGACTGCAGTGAGAAACTACCCACCACATTTTATGGTTTAATCTCAGTGCTTATTTTTTTATGGGTTCAAATGAGTTGAGTTCATGTTTCTCCAGGATATTGTTTTCTCACACTTAACCTACACAGTTTGCTCACTGCTTGGAACATCCTTCTGACATAATGCATTTTAAATACCTGTTTATAAAAACATGATTTCATGGGATATGAAGAACAACATGACCATTTTTTTTGGCCACAGAAAATTACTGAATTAAATCTTATATTCTTCAAGAGGACAAACTTTATTGTTTGTGAGAGCATTACTTTTAGAATTCCGGTGCTGCCACAAGGAGCAAAATAAAAATTAAGGCAAATTTTTCTCAACAGTGTTTTAAAACCTAGAGATAAGAGCTGCTCTCCAGATGCTATTGATTTAAGCCACCAATGATTCAAAAGAGCAGGAAGGAATGTACCAGCACTCTCTATTTTTATTTGCAGGGTTTTTTTGAGAAATACTTTTCAATACTTGTCACATAGAGGTAGAGGTGCAACAGACAGGTGCACAGAACTCAGTGGGAGTGCACAGGCAAGACAGGACTGCCTAGGTCACACTAACTGCAGTGGAAATCTTTCCCTTGTTTGGGGCCTCTGTTTGCTATCTTTTGACCCCAGAGAAAGGAACCTGGTCAGTTCCTTCAGATATGGGATATAGTTTACCTGAAATCTTTTAAACCTGGGAAAAAGCTGCAAATCATTATGTAAGACTGAGCATGAGGAGCTCTGTGGTCCCCCGGTACCAGGCTTTTTTTGAGACGTCCCTCCATCCAGTATTCCTTTTGACTACAATGTGGATCCTAAATGTTGTTTTATAAACTCCAAATATGACTGTGTGTTCCAAATATAAATTTGAATGGTGAAGGAATTCAAACTTTTTGAAGTGATGTGGTACTCATTCTGATCTCAGCGTTCAGCAAGCAAAAGCCATGCAACAAGAGAAGACTCAGCAATTTCTCCTAGTGAATGTGTTTAACGACTCCTTGAGAAAAAGACATCAGACTGTCTTCAGGTGTATAGATATGAAAACTTCCCCAAATGCTTCTGGGGGTTAAGTGGATCTCTTTCTTCCAGCTGACAGTTACTAGTGGTTTTCTCAGCCCAGCAGCACTCCATCATTTGGCAGGAAGAATGCAAAGTTCGATAAATATATCTTCAGCACACCAGAAGCTGCATCCAAAACTGTTCCTTTACAGCAACATGCCCCTTTCTCAGTTAGAAACTCAGAGAAGAACTCCATAGGCCAGGTAATGGCAGGGGTCATTTCAGAAGGTGTTACAAAGCTGCTGCAGCTCTTCAGCAAAAACCTGATCCTCCCTCATGAAGCAAGCAACCAGGAGGGAAAAGTTAGGGACCTTATAAAAATAACTGAACAAGAACAGTAAACAAAACTTTGCTTTCTTTTTCTTAATCCTCTAGTCAACAATTTTCATGCTTAGAACATTTTCATTCATGTTTGTGTTAACAGTTAACACATGCTTGTGTTAACTTCTTAGTACAGGTGAATGAAAACTTCAGTGGAGTTGTTCAATTCAAATTATAAACAAGGCATAGTTTGTTTTGTGTTGTTTTGTTTTGCTTTATTTTGTAGGCAAAGGAAAAAAACTATTGCATCAGCTGACTTTGGGATGTGGTGTGTTCTCTATCATTTGACCTCTTTAATCCAAAACTGTCTTTCTAAAAAAGATATCTTAGCTCAGAGACTAATTATGATCTTTATGCAGAAATTACTGGGTGAAACTCCATTGCCTGTGTTATGCAGAAGATCAGACTATACAGGTCCCTCTTGGCTTTAAAATTTTGTAAATCCAAATTCCAAAACATATAATCTTACTTACAGATTTCCCTAGGGATTTCTATAAAAGACTATTTCATTTTCTTTCTGTCCAACACTGCTCATTTACACTACTTCAACAAAGTTAACATGCTCTTCCTTAGTGTTTTGCAAAGATCAGTCATGGGAGAGATTCCTGTAACATGCTTTAGAATCTTTCATGACATGACACAAAGCGAAGTTGCTTCTTGCGGTTTTTTGGTCTTTGGCAAATACAAACCTGCAAGGAGAGTGCAGTAATGATGGAAAGGCAAGAAGTCATTTGGTAAATACAGTACCTTGCCCTTCTTAGCTCAGGACTTTTAGATTGTGCTCTGGTTTGACTTCCTAAACTTAAACTTTAATTAACCAAAGTTTTACATCAGAATTGTGCTAGTAACCATTATTATTTTAATGAGAAGCACAATCCAAAGCCAGACCTACAATAAACAGTTTGGAGCACCACCATATAGGAAAGACATTGAGCTGTTAGAGAGTGTCCAGAGGAGGGCCCGAGGATGGGGAAGGGCCTGGAGGGGAAGCCGTGTGAGGAGGGGCTGAGGGCACTGGGTCTGTTCAGCCTGGAGAGGAGGAGCCTGAGGGGAGCCCTCAGTGCAGTTACAGCTCCCTGTGAGGGGAAGAGGAGGGGCAGGCACTGATGTTGTCTCTGTGATGACCAGTGACAGAACCCGAGGGAATGGCCTGAAGCTGAGTCAGGAGAGGTTTATGCTGGATATCATGAAAAGGTTTTTCACCCAGAGGGTGGCTGGGCACTGAACAGGCTCCCCAGGGAAGTGGTCACAGCACCAGCCTGACAGAGTTCAAGAAGTGTTTGGGCAATGCTCTCAGGGACATGGTGTGACTCTTGGGGTGTCCTGTGCAGGGCCTGGAGCTGGACTTGATGATCCTGCTGGGTCTCTTCCAACTCAGCATATTCTGTGATTTTATGATTCTCTGAAGTAAGTGGAAAATACAATACCTGAAGCAGTTTTCATTCTTTAAAAAGTCCATCACAGGACACATAAAAACATGTTAAATCCTATGCTGCAAAGTTTCATGCTGGTGTAACTCAATTAATTTTCTTGGGAGTTTTTCACTAGAACTCAGTATTATCCACAAAACCTTTAAAGAGAAAACAGACATACCATTTTCCTTTCATGTCTGTGAGGGAAACATCTGCTTCTGGAACTAGACATTCAGTAAACTTCATTCTCCTCAAGCAACATCTTTGCTTCTTAAACTTGCCAATGCTTAATCAGGTTCTGTCTTTCTATGTGGTCTCTTCTGCTGATATGATTCCTACAGCAGCCCTAAAGCAGTTTCTGTAGTCTCTGCTCTTCATTCCTCAAGAGGTCCATGACAGTGAGTAAAACAATGCCATCAAGTCAAGATTTTTGTATTCGTTTTTATATTTCTCATGACTCTGGAAGAACTCTTTCTAGCTTCCCCAACAATGCCTTCACTGGAGCAGGCACAGAAGCTTCCACTTGAAAAAGCAGAAGACCTCAGAGCAGGCACACGTCCCTACAGCCCTTCCAGACTGTTGTACTAGGAGGTGTAGTCTGTCATACTATGACTGCTAAGACACCCCATGCTGCAGAACAACTACCCCATTCCTGAGTTTGCCATAACAAAGGATGGAGGTGATCAGAAGTATAAAATCTCATGAAGGTTAGGATTTTATGTGGGTTTTTTTTGGATGGTCTATGTAGATCCAAGAATTTGATTTTGTTCGAGCTATGCTAGGAAATTGTACCTAGATACAATGTTATGTAGATTGATGCATAGAGAAAATTGTGTTAAACAACAGCAAGTACAGAAAGAAAGTACCATGGTAAAACTAGACCAAAAGAAAAAGCACTGTGGGTTTAGCTGTAGATTTATTGGGGAGGATAAGTAAGGGGTTTAATTGTTCCTGTGTTTCCCCATCTCATGTCCTCAAATCATGCTCCCATGTCACCACACAGATAACTCATACAAACCCAGCTACTGTGTGAAACCACAGCTTTTCCCCAGTGCTTTCAATGCTACAGAGAAGTCAATGTTGCACCAGAGCTGACGCTGTTGTCTGCGCACTCCCTCAGCCCACTGCCTGTCCTTCCGTGGGCCTGATTAGCAGCGTCAGCCCAGTGCCTCACCTGATGCTACCACAGCACCCAGGCATACACAGGGGGCAACACAAGTCAGCTGCAGAGATGGAGAAGGGGCTTCACTTTCGCAGTTAAAGCAGCAGCCTCCTCTGTCACTACAGTGTACAGCTGAACGTTGAATAAAGTACCTCTTTTCGCAGAAATTTGTTTGACTACATGACATCGTAAGTTGAGATAATCTTGAATGCTTTGAAATGACACACATAAGAGCAGTTCAAACCAATTACTGTGTGAGGATTCAACTCAGAATAAACCCAGTGAAACCAGATCAGCCTACCGTGACAGGTTCTGAGCTTGCCCTCCAAGAATGATCTTCAGTTAGGAGCTACTTGAGTCTTCACTGTGAGTGAAAAAAGTATTTGACTCCAACTTTATTTTAGCTCATTGAAGTCAAACAAGTTCTTTCTAAGTATACACTTCTCTTCTACTCTTAGTTGGTAAAGCAAATATTACAGTCATTGCCCTGATATACCTTCAACATATTTTTATAAACATTCCTTTCAATCTAACTGCATGACTTAATGTTTTACTTCAAAAAAATTCCCCAATCACTGAGAATATCTAAAGTGAAATCTGATAATTATGTGTGGATGAAAATAGGGATTAGATTAGGAATGTATTTCAAAAAGGATCTACTATAAAGCAGAATAGTAAAAGAGTTCATAATATTGGTATGTAAGACAAAATATTATGATGAAATTTAGACCAAAGGGAAAACCACCATGGGTGTTTTATTTGAGTCAGAATTACTGAGTGTCAACTCTGTTCAATAACACACACAGCTGCATGAGGGTTTTCACATGTTCTAAATGTCGCATTTGTTCAATGCAGCATTCTGTATTCAGGGCTGCTCTTCTTATTGCAGGTGGCCAAAAGTAATAGTCAGACTCAGTGCCCTACTGTGAGCATCACTGAGCTGACACATGGGAAGCCATGGTCTCTGCCCTGGGGAAAAAGGGACATAACAATTGGAAAAAAATAAGAGTAGTGAGGAGGAAAGATAACAGAACCAAGATCCTGTACTTGATAGGATGAGAATCTGAACAACAAACAATTTCTCAATAGGTTTAGTGTTATCTTCTTCTTAGAAGGAAGGTAAATAAATAAAGTCAGTTTTTCCCAAGACTTATTCACTTAGATGCTACTTACTCCAGTCTTCCTCAAATAGTTTAATTAGTTATGCCTAGACAAAGAAATGCTCAGAAGCCAAGAAATGCTCACCAGCCCAGACCATCACTTTAGGCAAGCTGGCATATTTCTGCTGTTGAATTTATGCTGGTTTGTTTCAGGATTGGAAATGTGTCTATTTATGCAGACTCATATAATGGTTTGGACTGGAGGGGACCTTCAAAGATCATCTAGTTCCAACTGCCCTGATATGGACAGGGACACCTTCAGTAGACCACGTTTCTTCAAGCCCATACAATCTGGCCTTGTATGCTTCCACAGCTTCTCTGGGAAACCTCTTTCCATGTCTCACTACCAGCATTATAAAAAAATTTCCTCCTTGTATCTAACCTAAATCTACCTGCTTTCAGTTTAGAAATATTCCTCCTTGTTCTGTCAGTACAGGCTTCAACAAAAAGTCTCTTCATTACAAGCCACCCCTATCGTCTAAAAGAGTGCTGGATGGTCTCCCTGTGGCCTTCTGTTCTCTAGGCTGAACAACCCCAACTCTCTCAGCCTGTCTTCATAAGCAAGTCCTCCTGCTCTCTGATCATTTTTGTGTCCCTTCTCTGGATCTGCTCCAACAGGTCCGTGTTTTTCTTGTGTTGAGGACCCCAGAGCTGGACACAGGACTGCAGGTGTGATCTTAGGACAACAGAGCAGAGGAGCAGAATTGCCCAGGATCCAGTTGGCTTTCTAGGCTGGAAGTGCATGTTGTACCCCTTCTCTCCAGCAAAGAAAACTGCACCACTCAGAAAACCTTCTCNCTCACCAGCCCAGACCATCACTTTAGGCAAGCTGGCATATTTCTGCTGTTGAATTTATGCTGGTTTGTTTCAGGATTGGAAATGTGTCTATTTATGCAGACTCATATAATGGTTTGGACTGGAGGGGACCTTCAAAGATCATCTAGTTCCAACTGCCCTGATATGGACAGGGACACCTTCAGTAGACCACGTTTCTTCAAGCCCATACAATCTGGCCTTGTATGCTTCCACAGCTTCTCTGGGAAACCTCTTTCCATGTCTCACTACCAGCATTATAAAAAAATTTCCTCCTTGTATCTAACCTAAATCTACCTGCTTTCAGTTTAGAAATATTCCTCCTTGTTCTGTCAGTACAGGCTTCAACAAAAAGTCTCTTCATTACAAGCCACCCCTATCGTCTAAAAGAGTGCTGGATGGTCTCCCTGTGGCCTTCTGTTCTCTAGGCTGAACAACCCCAACTCTCTCAGCCTGTCTTCATAAGCAAGTCCTCCTGCTCTCTGATCATTTTTGTGTCCCTTCTCTGGATCTGCTCCAACAGGTCCGTGTTTTTCTTGTGTTGAGGACCCCAGAGCTGGACACAGGACTGCAGGTGTGATCTTAGGACAACAGAGCAGAGGAGCAGAATTGCCCAGGATCCAGTTGGCTTTCTAGGCTGGAAGTGCATGTTGTACCCCTTCTCTCCAGCAAAGAAAACTGCACCACTCAGAAAACCTTCTCAGGATGCACTCAATCCCACTGTCTGTGCCTTTAATAAAGATATTGAGCACTAGTAAATATGGACCCTTGAGAGACACCCCTTGTTACCGATCACCATTTGGATGCTGAGCTGTTGATCGCAACACTTTGGATTTTGCCCTTGATGAAGCTATTTTGGCTGCCTCTAATTAACTCCCTGTCCATCCACATGCCTTGACAAATCATCCAGGAGGATGCACCATTATGTTTATGTAATCCACACAGAAAACCTTTCTCAGGGTTTACATATAAAACTTTCTGAAGTCAGCTGTCTGATAAGCAAAATGGAACCAATAGGTGTTAATAATATCAAATATTTGCTAGTCAATACCATGCTAGGAACCAAGACTGAGTTGCAAATGTGAGGTATTTATTTTAGAAACACCCTGCCCCCTGATCAGGTATTTCCATTTTGACATCTGGTACAGCAAAGCACTGCTGTAGATACTGAGGAGGGATGGATGCCTAAACAATATTGTTTTTCTATAGGAGCTTGGCTAATATAGCTGACAAGTTGGGACCTACCTCTCTTATCAGAAGACCTTATCAGGTCTCTTATCAGGTTCCTGTGTCCTGCTAGAAGCAGATCTCACTGGGAAGAAGTTGGACCATTCAACTATTTCTATTCTACCCTCATTTCTTTCTCAATGCAAACTGCAAACTATTTCTAATGTCCTTGATGCCTCTAAACATCTCTCTAATGCAAAGGCCCAGGGGGATTACTTGTTTTTTACTGTGTACCTCCTATTCCCCAGTGAAAACAAAGTAGCAGACAATTAAAATCCTAGACATAGAGATAAAGGAGTTCCTCTGCCAATTCTTTATTTATCATCATCAGTGTCCCACTTTTTATGCATTCACATTTGCATTATGAAGGGTAATACTGATCACTGTTTTAATTGAGCTTTGTCAGTATAACACCAAATTTTTTTCTAATGCCAATTACAAAAATTCACCTTGGCTTTTGAAACAGGGATTTTCTCTGGCATTTTTATATCAGACATTGAAGTTCCAGAAATAAAATTATCTGTCTCTGTGATGGCCATGCAAATTCAGCGATGGTTATGAAGACAAAGATGCTATTAAAAAAAATCGCATCCAAGTATTTAGGAGAGTTTTTGATGAGATGCATAGTAAAATCATGTCCCAAAATTTCTGCTGATGTGTTCTGTTCTTACATTATGTTGGGCAGTGTTCCTCTTTGTGAATAACTAACAGGGACTCATCCCCTGCTGAAGATGGAAGGAAAATGAAAGCTATCCATTTTTCTCCCTTCATACATAATGTTTGTAATCTCAGCCTGGTGAATGTCTTGATTCAAAACTAATTATTCTCTCAAGCCTTCCTCAGCTTGGACTTACTTGATGGGTTCTCTTGCTTTTGTGCAAAATATGCAGAAGGGAAGACTCATTTTGGAGCACTGCCACAGCAAAGATGTGCCTGTGTATAGAACTGTTCAGCCTGTGTTTTTCACAGTAACCTCTCCTCAGTATTCACAAGTTTCAGTAAAATCAGATATTTGTGTATGAGATGGTGGGCAGTCCTTTAGCAGGTGCTCAGCTTGTGGAGACAATACAGGACTGATCTCCCTAAGCAATAAAGCATGGTTTACCCATGCACTGTACTAATCTAATCTGAATTTTATTGACCTTGCTAAATGAAGGTAACTCTAGTACCTATCACATGTTTTAATGCACAGATAATGGGCTCTTTGAGTGTCTCGGATTTGCCTACCTTTGTAGTGTCATCTGACAACTTGCTGAAATCAAAACACACCTGGCTACCTTACTGAGTCTTACGACTGCAATGAAGACTACATAGGCAATACCTGGAGAAGCTTTCATTACAGATGCTGATGTATAAGAAAAGAAAAAGCTTTGGTGGATTTTGAAATCTCTGACTGAATTTGCAGTAACTGCATACTTATCTATTTATCTCACATTTTTAGAAATCTCACTTTTATAGAAATCTTGGAAAACAGAAAACAAATAGGAAAATTAGAAAAAATAGACAGAGATGAATAACACTATAAATTCAAGAAGTGAAAGGCTTTTTGTTTTATATTCACTATGCTCTTTTAAAATCTGCATTCAAGAAAGAAGCCATGTAACTGCATCCTGTGAAACCACTCATCTTCAGCTTTAGCAACAAATCGATACTCCAGGCTTAAAATATGCTGCTATTAAAACCTTCTGGCAGACCTCTGCTTTGACAAAAAAATCCACTGATATCAGAAGGCTTCATCTTCAGCCCTCACTGTGCAAGAAAAGAGCACAACTGTCTCAGGTCCTCAGGTGCTTTTCCTGATCAAGTTGTCAGATCCTGAAGAGATAGACAAGTGCGATAAATTTACTTCATCTTGTGCAGGTATTTGCAATTTATACCCATGGTGTATGAAACAAAACAACTGCAAACTACTATTGTAATGCAGATGGATAAACCCAAAATATTAGATAAGGGATGGGTGGCATTTTGGCTGTTAACTTTGAATCGAGGACATTACCTGCTAATAAAATTATAATAATTTTCTTTTTTCAACAAATTGACAAGTTCATTGATTCAACACAAATCTATTTGTCCCTTTATAAATCAGAGAAGAAAAAAAAGTCTGCAGGGTTACTTTTGCATTTTTCTTGTGGTAGTGGAAAGTTGCCTGATTAGAGACTTCAAAATCAGACATACAAAGGGTAGCTAAATTTAACTAGAAGACTAACTTTTCTAAAAATAATAACTGTCTGCTCCAAAGACTACTGATGTTAGAAAACGTCTATAACCCTTGTCTCTAATTAAGTTGGTTTGTTAAAAAAAAATCTCATTACAGATCTGAATCTGAAAGTGCTCAGTGTTCTTAGTCTCTAGTAAAGTTCACATAGGGAATACATTTACATCCTAATTCCAATTACTAAGGGGAATTCGTTATAATTAGGAACCTTTTAATCCAATGAATTTACAAGTGACTTCCTAAATAAAGATACCTATACCTTCTGTAAAATATGCTTCAGAAAAATCCAGTGTTCTGATGTGCAGCAGTTACACAGTTTTTAATATCTGAATGCAAAAAAATGGCAAATTATAAAAAGTATTATAAGTAAGATCTACAAAGTAAGATAAATTTGAATAATCTAGTTGCTACTCAGTGTTTATCAAACAGAAGAATCAGAGTAAATTCTTTGTCTATTCAAGCATAAATCAGATTAATACACTGAATATTTCCTAGGTAGAAAAAGCTGAAACCAGCCACTGCTTTTCAAGAGTTTTCTTGTAGTGACTCCTCAAGAAAAACCCTTCAATTCCAAATGAAAAATGATCAGTTTATAAATACTTAACACATACTAAGTTTGCTAGTTCACTTTTAGGATTTTATAGAATTATTTGTATTTTGTGTTTCATTTTTGTGACAGTAGCTAAGCATACCAGTTTATGACTAAACAAGAGCACAAATTATCCAACCCACAGCTACAGAGTAGATATTTTAAAAATAATATTAAAAGTAGCAAATAATGTAATTGATGTAAACTGACATTTAAAATTGCTTCCCCTTTTCTACACTATCATACTTTTTCATATACATATCAAATAGTAAGTTTAAAAAATCTTACATGTCTTAGGACATGTATTAAGACATGTCAAATTCAAATAGCTTTGGTTCTGTTTGGAGTACTTTTGTCAATTTTTGGGGTGAACAGGTTAATATTTTTCCGTTTTCAAGATTCACAACTGAATTAGCAGTTTAACAGTAGTGTACACATTAGGGTAACTCCAAATGCTACTAATGCCATTTGAGACATTTTTCTGTTTGTAACATCTGAACGAGGACTGCTACAACCCTACAATTAAATTTAAATTTAAGTTACCACCCGATATCAGGTTTTGAGACATTACTGCAATTATTTACTGACATCTGCTTTAATTCGTCATTCTTTAGTGAAAGAAGATTTCATTTCTCAGTTGATATAGACTGTATTTATTTCTGTAGGTGGCAGGAATCAATATCCCCAGTGCAACAAGTACCCAGGCATACCAGTCATTCCAGACAAAAAAGAAAGGGGCAAGCAAATGCTTAAGTAACTAAATTAACTGTGATCAGTATCAGAACTGGACTTTACAAAGAAGCTGTATCACCCTCATGAGAAAGTTTAATACCAGAGTGCTTGACAGTTTTTAGGGCAGTTTTAAAGCAGTCGCAGTACCTGACTTGCTTATGAGTCTTTTTTAAGTATTGCAGAAATTTTCACCTCCAAACCTCAGGTCACAGAGCTTTTTGATGATCTATTCAGACCCATGATGCAAAAACCTGGTGTAATTAGGCAACCTGTGGGAGAGGAAAGTAGTTAAATGGACACAGGCACCTAATGCTAAGTGAAGGACATAATTCTCTAGGGATGCTAATAGTGCTTTTCGGGCATTATGGACCCTAATTAAGTAACAAATGAAACTTGTGCTATGGAAAAAAATGGCAAACGGTGTGAATGGCTGACAGATGGGTGAGGATACCAGCCTCACATATGCTTTCTCCAGTTTCATGAAAAATAGTAACCTAATCAGGCATAAGAAAAAATGGCTGGAATCTCACTGTGTGGAAACAATGTCTAATATCACACATTGGGCAACAACCTGCTGTTTGTAACATTAGTAAGATTTAGAGGAAGATTAAAAAGACAGAAACCTCATTCCTCCAGTATTGCATTTTCCCTATCTTCAACCTTTCCGTTTTACTCAGCCTTAGTCACTGATTGTTCCAGGCAAACCCTTAAGTAGAGAATAATATTTCAAAGCCACAATGAGAGAGATCACAGGGGACAAGCAGCCTGCAAATATGATGAGTAAGAGAAGCCAGCCCAAACCACCTTTGCAGCAGGCTGCCCAAACTATCACACACAACCCGCTTGTGGAAAGACACCAGTTACTGTTCTGGTTGGGGGCCCAGTCCCCACCAGCCTCGTGCTGGCTAGCAACGATAACAAGTACCCACTTGGCTGTTGGATGTGTTCTCAAGTAAGAAGACTTTGCTGTCTGTGCCCTGTGCTCCTCAGTGCCCTCCAGACTGACCATTTTTGCAGTTAGAGCAGAGCCAGCGAGCCTGGCGTGGCGAGCAGCTGGTGCCAGCACTGGTCAGAGCCAGTGACCCCCTGCCCACACGGGGACCTTTGGAATGCAGGGTGGCACCACTGATTTCAGGGTGGTGAAAGTACTTTAAGGATGAGCACTACAACTAAGAATTCGACAGTAGTGTAAATCAGCATTCACAATCCATTGCAGCCACAATGCAGGACAACATTTTGCTGGTTGTCAATTATTAAGTGTGCACCATTTTAAGTAATATGCCGTTAAAATAAACTACAACACAACAAATGACAGGAGAACTGTATCAAGAACATCAAAATCAGGTGGCAAAAGCCACCTGGCGAGTAACACATGGACTGTTAACCTGACCTGGGGAAGCTGGCAGCGGTCCGAGGGTGCCTTGAATCTACCTGAGTAAGGTGGAAACCTCCAGCCCAGGCTGATCATCATTGACAGGATTCACTTAAACATCCTCACCACCAAATTCTCGGTGAAGGAGAACTTTTGTGTGTTCTCCTCAATTCCTTTGCAAGGATTCATAAGCAAACAGCCCTTGGAAAAATACACCCAAAAGAAGTTTTGGCTGAAATCCATGGACCTTAATTCATTTGCCTTACTGGGTGATTGTACTTATCAAAACACAGCCTTGATGAACTCTTGTAAAAGCAGGAAGGAAGGGAGAGGCTTTCAGGCCGCAGCCTGCTCCTCTTCCCCAGCATGGTTTTGGGGAGACACTACCCGAACTAGGTTTATTTGTTCTGGTGATGGGGCTAAGCCTCTCCCATGTGAAATTTCACTTTTCAATGAAAACTTACTCCGGGAGGAGCATCGCCAATATATTTCTCGTGTGACTCATATGCACAAAACCCAAAAGTCAATAGTCAAGAGTTTATTTGATGGAGGTTTTCTCCTAATTAAGAGGTCATTAAGGGGATCCGACTGTTACTCAGCGCTGAGACGAAGGTCACCAGCAGCTGCTCCAGCCCGGGAGATGTGCCGGCCAGCACATTTTCCAGAAACATGTTTCCTCTCTCGCCAGCCCCTTCCCCCTCCCCGCCACCCCGTTTCTAGTCTCTCCAGCGCTGATGAGCTAATAGCATTTTTCCTTTGCATACTTTGGCG
>VZRX01021952.1:30147-40598 GCA_013398075.1 Notiomystis cincta | reverse complement strand
CAGAACCACCCCAAGACAAGTACCCAAGTAATTTAAGAGCCTTTTCATCCACTTCCATTTAAAATGTTTTAAAATCTAGGACTTGTCAGCTTTGTCCCCAGTCATTTTACTGGAGCTCCTTATCTCAATCTTAATATTTCTGCAGGGTTGTTTTCTGTCATCCTAAATACATTTTCTCTCCGTAGTCATCACTTTTTTCAGCATTCCTGGGACAGACCTTAAGCGCTGAGGATGTACCACTGTGAAGGACTTGCTCACATTTTCAGTAGAAGTTGTTCTCAACATCAAACGGAAAAAAAAAAATTACCAAGAAAGAGCTGTAGGCACTTTGCTTATAAATTGTAATTCCATGCTTTTAAGAACTTCTGATTCTAAGTGAGGACATTGGCCTTAGAACTTTTAAAATCATAATTATACTAAAAATTCTGAAAGTAATTCTTGTTTGATAAGACATTTTTATATTGGATTTGAAGTGCTTTTTGTGAGGATTAGTACTAAAAATATGCAAACAAACAAGCAATACCTCCTACCCTTTCATTTTATTTTGTAATTATTTTCAGAGTATCAACAAATTATGGGCTTTTATTTTTTTCCCTCACAAAAAATCACTACTTTAATCATGGTGTAGAAATTCCTACAAGGTGTGACACCTGTGAGGAAGATAGGAAATGCAGCAGCAGCTGTGCAAAAACCCCCAAAGCCTGTAGAAATTTTGCTCTGTTATAAAATACATCAATCTATGAGTACACAAACACCATTTTTTCTCAGAATAAAGAATTTCTGTGATCCTGCACTTGCCTTACACCTGAGTTTCAGAGTAGAAATAAATCACCACAACAACCTTTTGCTGAGACAATTAGCAGGCTGGGCAGGACTCATTGAATAGTATGAGATAATTAATTTTTATTAGAGGAAGGGGATTTCATACAAAATAAGAAAAACATTGCAGCTGAATGGATGGGCTCAGGGTGTTTCTAGGACTTGTACACAAGTTCTAGGGTATGCAACGATTTTTAAATACCTTTTTTAATGGCTAAGGAAAAGGAGGAAAGACCACAGTTGTAAGATCAGGGAATGGTCTGGGTTGGAATGAATCTCTTTGATCATCTCCTTCCAATCCCCTGCTGTGGGCAGGGGCAATTTTGACTGGATCAGGTTGCTCCATCCAACCTGCCCTGAACCCTTGGTCCATGGTACTCCTTCCTTTTATACACCCCCAAAAATGTGTGTGTGTGTACACACCAAAGCATTAACAGGAACACATGGAATGAAACTGGAATGTAAAATCACAGGTTTATGGCTTCACTGAGCCCCAGGCAGAAATCCCATGGCTTTATGGAGTTCTAGGATTTCACTCCAGCAGTTTAACTCTTCCAACCTGCACTTGATTTTTACTCTCGTGCTTTGCCTTGTTACTGAATGCTGTAACACTACAACAGCAAAGGTGAAACACCAAAAATCACCTTTTGTTCTGACAACAGAGAGTCAGAGGTTTTGTTCAGATGTGTCACAAATGCAACTCAAATTCTATCCCCTCCCAGGTCTCAGGAACACTTCTGGAAGAGCATACAAAGTGCCTTAGAGCCTTCCCACACTCCAAGCTGGTAAAGTACACAGCATGAGGAATTTTAGTGTGAAGCAGACTCCAGTAATGTTACTTTCTTGTTCAAAATATATGTTGTTAGTCTTGTCATCAAGAGCTGTACCCAAGTATTTCTGTATTTCTACCAAGGGAATTGTGATTATCATAGTAATTATGGCATAAAACCTATAAAATTTATGTACTTTTACAACTTTTATAATCATCTAAAAGAGCATTTCTTCAAGCCAAAGCAGAGTCAAATCTTACCATGTAAATATTCTGGGATAGACCTTTATGTTCTAGAGTTTGGTTTGTGGTTTTTTTGTTGTTGTTGTTGGTTTTTTTTAAACATAGTTACTTTAATTTAAAAAAAAATTAAAATAATGCTCTTTGGGATATGTCCACCTCAATGCCACCCACACATCCAGAAGAAGCTCCAAACAAATTAGATTCACATTTTTAAAAGATACTTTAAAAGCCCTACTAGAATCTAACACAGTTATAGAATAATTTATGAAGAAGAGTGTAGTTACCCAGCTCTTATGCATTTGAGTAGCTAATTATCAGTTATCTGTAAAATTGGGAAACACTTTTTTTATTTGAAATTATTTAGTTTCATGAAGTTATGTTCTTAAATAACACCAAAAGTAGAACTTGTCCATTTTTTGTCAGCATTTAATATCTGCATATCTGTGCACAGATCAGAGCTACAGATAAGACTTTCCTGTAGGGAATTAATGCAGTTTCACTAACAGACATTTATCCATACCATATGTTAGACAAATAGTAAAATGCTGCTATATTTCTATTTCTTTCCCAAGGGGAGCCATTTTAAAGATTTATTCTCCACCACCTACTTCTTTTATTGTGTTTATGCTAAAAACCACTTCTGACTGTGTTCAACCCAATCAATGTCAATACACCCATACCACAAGAGCTCAAAAACTCTACAGAATGGACAGAATATCTGATATATCTTAACTAAGATATAGAAAACCTTAAGTGTTCAAACATAAATATCAAGCCATAATTATTTAGAGGGAGAAGTTAGAAAAAGTACCTCTTTACTTCCATCTAAATAATCCCCCCTGAAGAAGAAAAAGGATTCTGAAAGCTTTATAAATAATAACAAAGGATATGGGATATACAGGGGTTGTGCATTGTTTCCACACAGTAATTGCCACAGCTAATTAATCACATTAGTAGAACAGTTGCTTCTTTCCCTGCTGAAGCTGTGGTAAGTGTTCCCCTGGCCCCACAAGGGCACTCAGCAGCCAGGGAATGCTGCTCCTGCCACAGCTCCTCCCTCGTTTGAGGCTCTGGTGGGTGGCCAAGTGTCCACACAGCTGAACTCCCTCCATGGGAAAGAGGGAAACACCCCTTGGAAAAGCTGGCAGAGGATGCTAAAGGCAGAGGGATCCCTGACAATTACCTTCACAGCAGAACAGCCTCATGGACAATTAATTTATTACTAACCAAAGAAGATTCAGATGGTGAGAAACCCACAAGTACCTCCCTCTACTCCTTTTCCTCGGCTGCCTTTCAGTACTTCCTCCCCTGCTCCAGGGCAGTGGGTCACAGGGGTTGTGGTCACTCCAGGGGAGCTGCCGCTTCCTCCCCATGCCTCCCCCTACTCCAGCACAGATCCTGCTGTGTGCTGCAGTCCTTCAGGATAAAGCTGCTCTGGGATGGGCTCTCGAGGGGCTGCAGACCCCCCAGGACACATGCACAGTGGAGGTGTCTCTCCAGTGACTCCTTCTGCAGGCAGCAGGTAAATATTGTGCCACCATAACCCTCTGCTCAGGCTGCAGCAATGTCCACTCCAGCACCGGGAGCATTCCCTCCTGCACCTTATTCCCACCTCAATGCCCACAAGATTGTTTATTTCCTTGCTTTTTGAGTGCTTTTTCGTTTTTCTTAGATGCATTTTCCCCAACACGTTACTGCCTTTGCTCTCCTAGCTGTGACATCTTGATGTTGTCATGAGATGATGTCATGGATGATGTTATTGCTCCTGAAAATACCATCAGGTTTTAAATATTCTGGGGACGATTACAGTTCCTGTGAGATATCAGATCCAGACATCTGGAGCTCAGAGGCTTTTGAAGGCTATAACTTGTGTTTTGAAAAGGAAAACATTATCTCTCATTCTTGTGCAGTTGTAGTGATTGCAGTCTGTGCTGGTCTTTCTTGCTGTAGATTCGATTAACAGGAAGAAGTAGGGTTTGTTTTATAAGTGGTACTTCATGATTTTATCCATTCACATATTTACAATTCCAAAAGGACCTGAAAGCAACACTGTATTGTGGTGTTTTATTAAATTATAGTCCCTTAGCAATGGTTTTACATGAATGCTGATTTCACATCTAAAGGCAGGACTGGTAGCCAGGATTCTGTAGTGAGTATATTCAGGTGTGGGAAAGCTTTGCTAGGCCATTTCTCGTCTGAGGAGAGGCCTGGGCTGCCAGATAACATCATAGCTGAAGCATTTGCTTGTCTGCCTTCAGGGGAAAATAAACTTTGTTGGGACCAAAACGTCCTTTATAGTTTTTTTTATTCTTTATTGGCTGTGTCAGTAATAATGCTGTTTTCCCTGTGACTTTTGCCTTGTTATTGTCCTCCCCCCTCCCAAAATTTCTCAGCAGTGTTCTTAATTGCCTCCTGATGTTACTGGTGTGGTCCTTCACACACTCCTATACACAGCATGGCTCACAGAGCTTAATGAGACTAAGTTCATTAAATTAATCCTAGTAATTAACAAACTTGCTGCTTATTTCTCGGTTGTCTAATTTGTGACAGTCTTGGCAATTGGCTTCCACTGGAAGTAGAATTGCATCAAAAAAAATATAAAAGTGAAAAATAAATTCATCTTCATTTTAATTACAGTATTGAATTTAAAGCCTTTTGCTGATGCCTGTTGACTTAGAAAAATGGAAGGAGGTTCCCCAAGGAAAAGAAACCAGTAAGGAGACAGTTCACTGCCCGATGTCCTGCTCCCAAAATAAAATACAGCTTTAACTGCAGAATAAGCAAAGCTACAAAGGTTTGTCTGATTATACAATGGCTGAGAAGTTAGGGTGATATCTGCTCTTGCAGATGTGAATTTATTTTTAATTTTCTTGGGAGGTGAATGATTAACCACTTTGACTATCCTAGCATTATTACAATTAGTATTTAGCCATGGAAGAGATTCATGATGCTTTTAGGCAGGTGATCTAAATCACCTGATCTAAAATCTTTACAAGTGGCCATATCTGCCTGGATTTTCAGCTTTATGGGTTTGCAAATCAACGGTCTGCATGTGAGGGGACAGAGTGGTTTTCTTTCTTGAGCTTGATTTAATTCAGCTTTCCCAAGGGGATGCTGCTAATGATGATCTAATTCAAACCAGGATGCCTGGATCCAAGGCAGGCTGTTTTGCCATTTAAAGACCAACAGGTGGGAATGCTCTAAGGCAGAGAGAGGCTGAAAGCAGTGTAGATCAAATTGAGAAAAGAAAACTTCTAGGAGGAAACATTTCTTCCTAAGATCACTGAAAAATTATATTTAATCATAGAATCATTTGGGCTGAAGAGACCCCCCAAGGCCATCCAGTCCCAGCTGTGCCCAGTCCTCCCCTTGTCCCCAGCCCAGAGCTCTGAGTGCCACCTCCAGCCCTTCCTGGGACACCTCCAGGGATGGGCACTCCAGAGTTCCCTGGGCAGCCCCTGCCAAGGCCTGAGACCCTTTCCATGGGGAAAATGTTTGTCAAATTAAATAAAAATAAAATAAAACACAAAGAAAACAAAACAACCCAACAAACCTGAAATATGTAACTAACTGCCTCTTTTTTTTCTTCAAACAAACTTTGTAAAGCCCCACAGCCTGACTTGCTCATGCTGCCTGGAATTGCTGGTCTGTGAGAACTCAGAACATGGTTCAAACTGTTGTATTATGAGATCTTCTGCTTCCATCTGGTTTTTATGGCTTTTGATTTCACTAGTTGAGAGGCATTACACTTTTCCAATTTCCTTGATTAGCTGCAGTTAGAAGGTTCTGAATGTGTGTCTATTTGTAATCTTCTATGATTGACTTCAGGCAAAATGTTTATTTTTAGTGTGTGAGTAACTGAGATCAAAATTATTCTTCCATTGTTTGCACTCATCTAGGTGCTTTCTTTCATTTAAAATGATGAAGTAGTTCAAAAAAAGAACTCAAATCCTTTGTGTGTGAACAAGTGCTGCATTTCTGATTTCCTAGTTTAAAAAAAACCAGAGGCAATCCTCACATTTAAAGACTTTGAAACCCTTGTTGAATTTTGCAGCTAAGATTTACCTCATTGGTTTTGAGTATGTTCCTAGGCATTAAACTTTGCAAATTTGGAATTTCTGAGATTCACAAAATTTTATTTATTTTTTCTTTTTAAATTTATAAGTGCTGAAGAAAAGCAGTGAATACAGTGGTAAATGTAAGGGGAATTGAGAAAGCAGCAGTAGTGAAAGCATTTCAGACCCAACTTCAGTTACTTTGGCAGTAGAAACTTAAGTTTCTGTAAGTGTTTTTAGGCAACTTTGCAATGAAGAGATATAATTTAAATGACCTGGATTCTGTCTGTGAATCAAAACTCCCATCTTTATAACTTTTTTGTTCTAAACGCAAAGTAAGGAAATCACTACAGGGACAATAGAAGGCATAGGACTTAACATTACTGGGTGAAACGTGGTATCAATTTTGAGTGATATTGGGGAGCAAATAAAAAAAAAAGTAAAATTCCAAATAAAAGAAATTGTAGTATCCTTGGAAAACTATGGAGCACCTACTCCAGGTGGATGAATGCCTTCCTGAAGATGGAGAATCCCACAAGTGGGAGCTGCAGTCTCTGTGAGCTCATCCCAGGTGCCCTCCTGGAGAACCTGGTTTGCCACCCAGGGAATGGAATCAGCTCTGCACAATGGGAATGCAAATCCCTGCTGATAACAGCGCAGCCAGGGAAAAGGATGAGCTTGGAATGCTTTTAATTAGAATGCAAGAATTAATTTGGCAGGAGAGGGGCTTGTGGAATTTTGCTGTGATCACTGTGCAAGGAAGAAAGAACAGCTGAGGGAGGCTCCTATTTAGGAAAGCAGAGCAATGTTGTATCTGCACTGAAAAATGAAGTGTATGTGTTTCATTTTACCCTGTTTTTGTGACTATTATGTTTTGATAGAACTGATATCTTAATAACTGATGAATGAACCATGATAAATCTTCAAGCAAAGAGTGAAATTAGCATCAGCCTTTTAATCTGGATGGCTGGTTTAAGACTAAGTCATTAAAATCATAGTTGGTAAAAGTAATTTATTCTGTAATGAATGCAATAATCAATAACAATAAGGGATTTTGTGAAGTCATTTTTTCCTGGGTAAATTTGGTATAAATTCACTTTTAAAAATTATTATTTAAAATCTATTTATTGCTATTCATGTTCTTTATCCTTGCACAAAGTCCCTACTTTGGGTAAGTACACAAACAAGAATCCAGCCTGCAGTTAAGTGGCAGATTCTGTAGTCTGGGGAATAAAACTTGTGGCTCCAGAATCACCTCTCCTGTAACAATTTGCTCATGATTCTGAACAATTTTTAAAAAAAAAAAAAAAAAAACCCAACAACAACCCAACAAAAAAAAACCCAACAAAAACCCAACAAAACAAACACACAAACAAAAAACCCAAAAGCCAAAACAAACAAACAAACAAAAACAAAAAAAAAAAAAGAGACAAAACAAAACAACCCCACACCTCTTATATTGTAATTAATTTGCCTGCTATGAAGCAAAAATAATGAACTGTATTTTCAAGATGAAAGGATTACTTGTTACTCTCAATTTAAAATAAGTATGTGTTCAGTCAGCCTGAAATGCAACAGGTTCTTAAGTGTTCTAGAGAATATGGTACAGCAGGAGGAATTTCCTGAAGGCTGCGCTGGAATATGCTTGGGTAATGATGATCAGTGTTAATCTAAAAGCCTAAAACATCTTTATATAAATTTTTTTAATGATTTTGATACTGAGGAGAAGGAAGAATAGAAACTGTACTGTTTTCTCAGTAAATCAGCAGATAGTTTTGAGCTTTCTATTAGAGCTGTACATGTCCTGAAAGCTCTTTCAGATGTGAAGAATTCAGCAAAGTCTCTTTCCTGTTCTGTGTTTGTCCCAAGAGACCTTTGGCTTCTAGGATCTGGTGTCCTATGAAATGATGCACAGAGCTGCATGTTGACCTAAGATAATTGTCCCTGCCATGCCTGATACTTGTCAAATGCAAGAAAAATGATGTAGATGGAGTAGTTCAGGCTAAACTGAGCTGATTTATTGTTTGCTTGGTATAGGCCAAGAGCAGAGGAGACAGAGCTGTTGTGGCTGGGGTGCTGTGAAGCAGCTCATCCATGCTCCTGGAGCACTCTTCAGCACAGTATTATCTGGCACTTTTTTGAGTTGCATGTTCCACAGATCTCTGCATTTTCAAGTAATTGCTTTGATGGCCAAAGAAAAAGAAATAGTGAAAGACAGGTGTTGTTTCTTTGTGGTAAACTTCTGATAGCAGCTTGTGTGCTGCAGAGCTCAAAGAGGGCATGAGAAATAGAGAACCAAAAAGAAACCATTGCTGACCTGTTGGTTTTGTGTAGAGTTCAGACTCACAGAATGGTTTGGGGTGGGAGGGAGCTCAAAGCCCATCCAGCCCCACCCCTGCCACGGCACGGACCCCTCCCACTATGCCAGGCTGCTCCAACACCCAATGTCCAACCTGGCCTTGGGCACTGCCAGGGATCCAGGGGCAGCCACAGCTTCTCTGGGCACCCTGGGCCAGGGCCTGCCCACCCTGCCAGGGAACAATTCCTTCCCAAGATCCCACCCAGCCCTGCCCTCTGGCACTGGGAGCCATTCCCTGGCTGCTGGCACTTCATGCCCTTGTCCCCAGTCCCTCTCCAGCTGTCTTGGAGCCCCTTTAGGTACTGGAAGCAGCTCTAGGAGCCTTCTCTTGTCCAGTCTTCTCCAATTGTAAGTTTGGAGGAATGCATGAAGTTCTCAAACACTTTCTTAGTGGTAGAGAGGCAGGAATTTATTTCCTATCTCTTATAAACTTAACCACTTTCTGGTATGTGTGTTTTTTCAGTGCTGTGATTCCTAAATCCTGGTATTTTCTGGAACAGTGACCAAGTAACAATATCTAGTGGGAGTTCAGCTTCTCCCAGGTTACTACTACAAAACAAAATCTGTCTTGTGCCTAAAAGCAACAGAACCTGGAAATTCTTTGTCTAGTTTTAAGTTTTCCTTGCTCCTTTAAAGAAAGGAAATGTTTGTCACAGTTCTGAAATGTCTTGGTAGCCTTTGTATTTTCTGTTGTCTCCTGAAACCTCACATGCTCAGTTCTTCCCAGGAAAATGTAATAATACTGCAATGTTCCCCAGCTGTCAAACACAGACATTTATTCATTATTCAGACTGTGTGCATGTGTGGACATTGAAAAGATGATCTATCATTCAACATGTTTGTTTATGCTGGTTCTGTCTTGAAACATATGTTAAGTCTTGTTGGTTTAATTTCCCTTTTCCTAATGGATTTAGATAAAACATGAAAGGCAAAAATAAAATAATTCTTTTATAATTATTGATTATACATATGACTATGAGAAGTGACAAAAAGCCTGAATTTCTGCTGATTTCTATATTTGTGCTTTTTTCTCTGCTGAATTTCAGGTTAAGGCATGTTGTACAAGCCTTTCATCCCTCTGAGTGTCAGAAGGAGATCACCATTATGTGCTGTCATAAAACCGTTTTTTAAAGGCAAATCTTTCAACATATTTGAGATATGGGAAAAAGATATAACAGTACAAACTACTGTCCAAGTTGTAAATGAACTTATCTGCTAAAAGAAAGCTGATGACAAAATTGAAGCATTTAAAAAGGCAAGGAGCACTGGAAACAGCACAAAGATCTCTCAGAAGGTGGAGATATTTTTAGTTTGGGTTGGTGGGGTAGGGAGAGCCTTTGGTTTGTGATATGATTGATCTGAAAAGTTTCCAATCAATGGAAAATATTCCACTTTTTTTTTTGTTTGTGTATATTAAACAGCTGCTTACAGAAAGTGGACAACACGAGCATGTGCTTTTCTTTTCTGCTTGTGGATATTTTCAAGCTTTGTTGGGATTTTTGGGTGTGATTGAGTTCATGGTTTGATTTCCACCCTCTAGCCAGCAGACTAGTTTGTGCAGGTTTTGAATCTCCAAACAACTTTCTGTAGCTACTCCACAGGGCTCAGAGTAATTTACCCCGTGGCTCAGTCTTGACATAAGAATGCTCATGTGGCTTGCTGACCTTTATCTTGTACCTCAATGCTAGACCCTTTTTTTCCCCTTATCTGGCTTCATGTCTCTGTGGAGTGAATATTTTTTGGCAAGGTGAATAAGGCTCTGTAGTGCTAAAAAACACCAAGATTGCAGTGTTTTCTCTTTTCCCAATAATGATTTCTCTTTGTATATATTTGTATTTTTATATGAAAAAGGCATATAGAGGAAGTATCATTTATTTCTTGCATTAAAGGATGAACAAAGCAAACAAGTGGAAAAGAAACAGATACAGCCAAGTATTATGTTACTCCTTTCTCTTGTTAACTGAATTGGTGTTTGCTCTGAGAGAAGATGTTTCCCTGCAGAGTCCAGTGCCTTTCTCCAAGTTTGAATTGTTTGAGGAAAATGAGTGGGATTTTTTCCTTTTGCTTTTTACACAAAGGCAGTAACTACTTCAGTTAATCAGTGTGTGCTATCCTTTGAGAAAGGCTTGAAGATGAAATTTTCAGATGCATTTTTGGTGTAAAAACTCAAACTTTTTTTAATATTATTAATAAAAATAATTATTAT
>VZRX01021952.1:0-30100 GCA_013398075.1 Notiomystis cincta | reverse complement strand
TAGCGTAGGTGAAGTTAAGTAGACTTCTTAAGTGCATGGTGAGGCTGAAGCTGTTCCATGTAGATCTCAGTTTTTGGAGGTACTCTTTTCAAAATCAGCCTTCACAAACTTGAAACCTTTGCTCTTGAGCATTTAGTAGTGATACCATTATTTCAGAATAAGGTTCACAAGGTGTTTGTATATAAACTTGAGTTTGGAAGATTAACTGGCAACGTGATACAAGCATAGAATATCTCAGTTCTATGCTCTGAAACACAGAAGACTGCAGATCTTTTAAGTGATTATTGCTTAATGATAGCTGTTGGCTTAGAGGAACAATAGAATTACAGTCAGCTGCAGAATTCAATATAAATTCCTGCATCCTGTACTGCTGTAACTTGTACACTAAGGAGTTATTGCCTCTGTAGTTTTTAGCTGCTCATTTGTTTGAATGGTCTCTCACTGGTCTGTAACCAATTTCTTCATCTCTTAATGCATACTGGAAGCAGTAACAGTAATGTTCATGTGATACTTGGGGATAAATTGAAAGAGTAGTGCCAGCAGGAGGTACTCTAATCCACAGGTACTCTTTCAGACTCAGAATGTGACAATTTCTTTGTCCTAGACTGTATTTCCAGCAGGAGAGAATACTCCAACTCTGTGACATGGTTTCTTCTCTCCAAAGAATGCCTATCATACCCTGTTTGTGTCTCAGGGGGATGTGATTTATGCAACCAGCAGTTTGTTTCAGCACCAAGAACAGCTCTTTTAGAGTGAGTCGGATTATTTACGTGTTGTGGTAGCATTTCTTATATCTCTGCCTGGTGACTTCTGCTTCAATTTATGTCACTGCAGAAAGCATCTGGTTGTTCTTTCAGTTCCCTGACAGTTCAGGTTTGGGTTTCACACTCTGCTTGCACTGTTTGCACATTTCTGCCTTCTCTGGCTGACTTGTTATAAATCAACGTTTGGTCAATTTGTCTCCCCCTCTGTCTTGAGGCTCCCCTAGATGCATGTTGACAGTCAGAAATGGTTTCTTCAGGCTGACTCAAATGGTTGCTGCTTGCATGTAAAGCAAATTAACTTCTGCCTCCCCAGCATGAGAAAGGATTGAATGGACAAATTAAACCCAGTATAAAATTTGATATTTGTATTCATCAAATAAGTGCTACAGGAATTTTCTGCATTCCCTGCAGTGCTTTAGGACCTCCCTGCACTTCACTAACATTCCACTGGTAGTTGTCCCAGTGGAATGGTGCTGCCAAAGGAATGGTTGCTTCACACAAAAGTTTTGTATCAGGAACAGAGTCAGCTCAGTGCAGAAGAACAAGGTACAAATGTCAGAATGACCATTTCTTAGAGAATAACTGGTTGTGCAACTCCAGTACTACATGGGAATTTTAGACCTCCCCTCTGGACCCAGGCTGGGAGAATTGGGGCTGTTTAGCTTGGAGAAGAGAAGGTTGTGTGGAGACCTCACAGCACCTTCCAAGATCTGAAGGGGCTACAGAGAAAGCAAAGAGGGACAATTCATCAAGAACTGAAGTGACAGGACAAGGGAGAACGGAGCCAAACAGAAAGATGGGAAATTTAGATTGAATCTTGGGAAGGAATTGTTCCCTGGCAGGGTGGGCAGGCCCTGGCACGGGGTGCCCAGAGAAGCTGTGGCTGCCCCTGGATCCCTGGCAGTGCCCAAGGCCAGGTTGGACATTGGGTGTTGGAGCAGCCTGGCACAGTGGGAGGGGTCCCTGCCATGGCAGGGATGGGGCTGGATGGGCTTTGAGGTCCCTTCCAACCCAAGCAATTCCATGATTCTATGACACACCTAGGTGCAGTGCAGATTTTTAATAATGGTGAAATGATTTGTGCGTGACATTGTTCTTAAAGAAAAAAGGTGCGGAAACACTTTGAGCCCTACAACCTCTTATGAAGTGAATGAAGCTTGTGAATGCAATTTGCAAACAAATGAATTCTCTGCTTTGCCAAAAGATGAGCTCTAAGCAAAGCATTTTGTATTTACTCTTAAGTAAAACCAAAGCTTTCATCTGGAATGTTGAGCCTGCTTTAGTTGCTCTGCTGTACAGATTCTGTAAGCTGTTTTTAAGTCTGCATAGGGAAAAGGTAGGAAGAATTCACCACAGTTTTGATGAAATCAAATTAAAAATTCATGGAAGTAAAGCACTGTTCTGCCTGATCCAGTAAGAGACAAATTTGGGAGATAAAAAAGCATTAGGAGATGCAGAAGCCTCTGGTACGTTATTTTATTTAATTTTAAATGTAACTTGTCTATTTTGTGATGATATTATCACTTGCCTTTTGAATACAGTAATTCTCAGAGGAATAATCTTCCCTCCTACACTGCTGATGTAGGAATGTGCTATATTTGATGATCAACAAGAGTATATTCCATAAAGGGCTTTAAGCCAGTAGCACTTGGAGGAAACAGAGCTTGTATCAGTAGCAAATCAATACTTTATTTTTGTGCAACATACATATTTGTGCTAGATAAATACAGCACTGCCTAGCTCTGTTTAGTTTGCTTACCTGCACAAATTCCAGAGCTCACATCTGCATTTTTGTCATTATCATTTCACAAGTCGACTCACAACAGACAATATTAGGGTGGGGTTTTTTTAACATTTATTTTTGCATGATGGAAGAAGGCATGGCCTGGAAAAGAATTGAGAACTAATGGTAAACCTTTGATAAATTAGCTATTGCAGGTGGAATTAGCAAGGAAAGTTAAATATCCCTTACAGGAAGAACTTAGCTTTTTCAGTGAGATACCTCATGGATGTCTGCTTTAAGCAAGAGCAAGGCAGGAGCGATATGAGACTAATTTGCAGCATAGGAACTCAATTAAAATGAGAAAAAATACAACAGTATGAAAATGGAATGGTGTGATGAACAAGTGCAAATTGTATCTCCAGTTTCATGCATTTTGATAATTACAGTTTCTTGACAAAGTCTCTGTACTTCCAGCAGTGTGTCAGGCAATTTACAGCAGGAGAGAAGGTCAAGTTCACTAAAAGTCCAACAGTGGTCTCACATCATTCCAGCAGAAATAAATCAAGTTCCCAAGAAGTTTGGGGCCATCCAAACAGATACTGAAGTTTGCAAATGAGAACTGCTCATTAGCTGGGCAATACTTCGAGAACTATGTACCTTGGCAGCAAATGCCCTGAGCAAGGAGTGGGAGGGGCAGGAGTGTGCCAGGAGTGCTGGGTATGGAGGTCTGCAGAGCAAGGCTCAGTCCCAGGTCAGGGCCCCTGGACTGCAGGGAGGAGAGGAGAGGGTTTGGTCACACAACATAGAGGTTGGGGGTCTAGTTCTTTATTCTGTCCATGCTCAGCAGTGCCAACATTTTCATAAAACACACCTAGGGTCCAGGACTCCTCTCCTGGAATGGCTGTCTAAGCAACAGGAGACTTCCAAACTTTTAACAAAACAGCAACCACCACTCCAAAGAGCCATCAGTGGGGAGAGGGGCTGCATTACTGCAGAAAGGAATGGAGGGAGATGCTATGGCCTTCTATGAGTGCCAGATTTTTTTCACTTAAGTCCTACATCCCACTTTAACTATGTTGTGGTTTGAGAGACAGATGTCTGCCAAGAAAGGCAGGAGCCTCCCTTGGGGTGGGGGCCGAGAGGTGCTGGGAGCTCCGCGGCCGTGGCTGGAACCCCGGAAGGTCTCGGCATGGGAGANCCAAGGGGCAGCTCCGAGCGGCCCCTCCGAAACCCAGAGAGGGAGAGAGCGCAGCCGCCCCTGTCCCGGCTTTTCCCAGCCCAATCCTCGAGGTGTCTCTGCCCCTCTCCGGGAAACCTCAGACAGAGAAGTGCAGCCAGAGCGCCCCAGGCTTGGCCACTGCTTCTGTTCTCCTTAAGTATCATCATTGCCGTTTCTTAGGAGCTTATGGGACAAAATTCCCTAATGAAAGGAAACAACCCTCAACAAAATATTAATCATCTCCATGCAAACAGTTGATCTGACTGTAATTCCTAGGATGTAAATGGTAGCCTAAGGGAATGGATTTTATAAAGTACTGTGAAATTGCTCTGCGTTGTGTTCAGAGCAGTATTATGTAATGGAAGCTGTATGTTGGAAAATTTGCTTTCCTCTCAAGATGGAGAAACGTTGGGAAACTTTTATTGTCAAAAGTGTTTAGTGCCTGAAAATTCCATAGAAGATCCATTCTGGATCTTGTAATAAATATTGTCCTAGTCTGCCATAGGAATGTGGCAAATTCAGCTATAGTAAATGAAGAGCATTGTCTGAGTGCTGTAAGTGGATTGGATTTAAAATGGTTAGATTGTGTCTTTGTCAGGGAGAGAAAAAGGACAGCTTCTCACTGAGATAGCTGTCGAACTGAATAGACCTTTGGAGATAAGGCATCAATAACTTTCTCCTAATCTTAGTTGAGCTTAATCAAACACCTTGCTTATCAGACTTAGCTGCTCTCAGGTAAAAGCATCCTTATCTGGCATTCACAGGGTTTTATAGGAAGTTAGTTAACATCAAAAAGCACAGATTTTGAGCATGACAAAGTCACCTCTACTCCCCAGAATACAAGCAATCACACTACTCCCAACCAGGAAAAGCAGCTCAATCTGAAATCTTAAAAGGTTCCAGTCACAATTGGGAAATTTTTCTTTATTAATAATGATAATGTCTGGGAGTTTTGTTCTTTGGAGCTGTTGTGCTCCTGAACAGAATAGCACCAGGTTATATGAGCAAAGAAGGCTGCAATCCTCCTTGCTCAGGAAAATAAAAAATCTACAGGACAGGGAAAACCATAAAACTTTACATTGTTGAAGGATTATTTTTATAATAATTCAGTACACCAGTGTGTAATACTAAAGGGCCTCCTTTGCCAAGTTTGCTATATAGCAAACCAACTGTTAATTTTGTTTGTTTGCTGCATTTCTGTCTCTCTGTTTTTACTTATTGCACATGCAAGCCCATGAAGCAGAGGAGGGCTGCCTTTGTTCTGATTCTCTGCTAATTTTGGTTAGAACAGTGGCCTTTTTTTGTGAGTAAATACCCTGAGAAGATCTAGAGACAGAATGTTGTTTGCTAAATGGCAAAGGAGATATGAGAGGAAAGATGTAATCCAGAAAGGGAATTGACTTGGCACTGAAGTAAAGTAATAGGGGTGATATGAAAGTCTAAGGGAAATGTTTCATTTCAAAAGATAAAAAGCATTATGAAGATTTCAAAGACCTAGACTGCTGCTGAACTGTATCTGGTGAAAGAGGAGTGTGAAATATTAAGCATTTGAAATGTTTTGTTCATATGGGAATTCATTTGAAATTGTTGTTGATTTTATTATGCAGTTCATGTTAATGGATATTTGACTGTAAGGTTGATTATTAATGAAGGACAAATGAAATCTATGCTTAATGTTATGCCATAGTATGTCACCTTGAAACTTTAATTGTAAAAATTCAGTAGGGCCAGACTTGATCAGGATTTCAATTGGGAGCCACGAGACAGATGAACCAGTGCTGTGTCAGGGCCCTGAACAGCTTCATGGCAACTCCTGCCACCTTTAGAGACAGGGATAGAATGTCTGCAGCCTTTCATGAGAGTATATTACTTTGAGATGGAGAAGAAAATAACCAAACCAACCCATGACCCACTTTGGAAGGCTTTGACTGGCCACCAATCAACAAAATCAATCAACAAAACCTCCCAAAACCAACACTTTCTCTAATCAACAGAGTTTTTTGCAGTCTTGATGGCTACAATATTTATTTCAAACTATTTTGAGAATGCTGAGTGGTTGTTTCATTCCATGATCTACAAGTAGAAGTTCTTCAGCATTCTAAGGCTCCCTTAGAAAATATTTTGCAATGGTCCAGAAATACTCATTGGAGCGGGCCAGGACTTTGTGTGTGTCCATGGGGCTGTTGAGAGTGGAGCTCTTTGATAATTTGGGCTATTTTTTTCTGATAGAAAATATTGGTTTCTCAGAAGTGTTTCACTGAGTATAAATTGTTAGCTCTAGGATGAGGTTATTTTAAGAACTAAGGCAAAGCAGCCTTCTTTACTCCCTTTCCACAGTCCCAAAGCAGAGCTGCTGTCAGTCAGTCACCCAGCACTGGGATTGCCCCTTGCTCCCACAGGCATTCCTGCAATGGGAGCCTCTGGAATGGGCTCCCTGACTGCAGGTGATGGGCACTGAGGCAGCAGGGCTGTTTCAGAGGCCCTGGCACCCAGCACGGGGGCTGTTGGGGGCTGCAGCCGAGCCTGGCTCAGGGAAATAAACCTGGGTTTGCAGTTGGAATGTCACAGTGCCACGCTGTGGTGGTTTGCAAGATCGAGCACAGGCCGGAAACATTTGAGGATCCCTAAAACGTCGGGACAGGGCTCTGGACCTTGCTAATCGCTGGTTTGACAGCTCTGCACAAGGCTGTTACTTGGGAACTTTGCTTGGCTGTTTGCCTCCTGCTTTTCTTCTGAATTTCACTGAAACATCCACTTGTCTTTGGGAGGTCTTTATTTCCTTGTGAGTAGTTTGCTCTCAAGTCAGCAGAGGGGAGTATCAGGAGAAACAACATAAATTCAGTAGTCTTCAGTTTGTTCTTGTTTTCATTTTTTTCTAAAGGAAAATAAATTTCAGTATCCAGTTGCTTTACTCAGGCTTCAGTTGTAACTAGTATATTTAGTATCTAATATTCATTAAACACTTCTTCAGGTTGATTGTTCAAAAATGCATCTGTCATTAGGGCATCTTATGGATTCTCCTAGGTGATCCCTGTTGAGCTGTTCATCCTCAGAAATCCCTTTCTGATCTTATCTGTTTCTCTGCTCAATGTGCTTGTGAAATTAAAACCCTGCACGAAAACAAAGCAATAAGCAGGGAGGGAAGAGCACACCACTCCCTTAAAGCTGCTGCTTTCCTTGTCTGTGGTCTAAGGCAGGGAAGGATCACAGGGCTCACCCTGGAAAAAGCAAGAAAAGTCATACTAAAGCAATTATCAATCTATTTAAACTTCTGTATCTCCAGCTCAATGTCTTCAGCTGCAGGAAGAGAGCAGTGGAAAGCAAGTGCTGTTTGTCCAACAGGTCCTAGGGATGTTGGGCACACAAATTTCAAATCTTTTGAATTATGGCAGTTTGCAGAGTTCTAAAAGATAGAAAGTAAAAGAAATATAGTCAGGACTATACAGTGGCTAAAGCAGAGCTAGAAAGAGAATTAGGAGTTCACTCTTCCACCTCTACACATGAGAAGAGATTCTTTAATGGTGTCAGGCTTCAATATTTTTCTAGGAGTTGAGGAGAACAATTTAAATTCATTGAAATTTTAAATAAGTTTTTTAATGAACAAATGAATGTTTCTTTGTGACATGGATACTACTGCAACCGTTAGGATCGAGATATATGCCTTAACACAGGTTAGGCAACCTGCTTATAATTAAGATTATAGAAGCCTTCTCAAGTTATAATTACAGTGCAGTGTTTCAGGCACTGCTGTCTTTTTGCATTCCCCACTACCAGCAGCACATATGTGACTTGGCATTTAACCATGTGCATTGTTCACATTATATCACATTAATAAGGTCAGTACACCTGAGGTGGAAGGAGCCCTTGCACAGCTTTCCCCCTCTCTGCTCCTGCCAGTGTCACAGCAAAGGCTCCACAGGTCATTGTGCTGCTATCTCTGGGCTTTCTTCTGCCAGATGGTTGGGCTGCAAGTGTGAGGTCTCATTTCTCATTTCTCTTTTATTTTTTTTTCCCCTTCCTTTAGTATATCTTTAATTCTGGAGAGTTTGTTAAATCTGAGTGCAGCATGTATAATTTTCTCATTAAATCAAAGGACAAGGTCATTATATGTTAAAAGGAAGAAATAACTAGTTCACACATGTTATCTTCACAAAAATATGAGCTGAGCAATTCTGTAGTGACCTTTCAATATCATTCAAAATTAAATTCCATATGCACTCTGCTACTGTCTTTCTGTTCTGCTGCTATGATGCTACAATGGCTTTTAGAAAAATATAAATGGGAGCTGTTTCTTTCAAACTGTTCCATTGCAGTCTCTTGGCCCTGATTTTTGTTTGTCTATATTTAACATTTGAATATAACACACACATGTTCTCACTGTATCGATCATGGCAACATCAGGTAGTTTCTAACTGCAATAAAAAACCCTGTGATCTTTTGCATGCACTACTGTCAAGAAACACAGGCCTTGATATGCTTAAGAGTAACAAGTGGAAGGACTTGCACCATTAAATACTGCAGAAAAAGCATTCATATAGATTTGTAGTCATAAAATGAATTGGTCTGTCTCGGTGGCAGGAAGCAATTTCTGCAGGGTGTAATTCCAAACACAAAAGAACATTGCTACAAAGGTGTTGGGAAGACACAGAGCAGTAACGGATAAGCCCCCTAAGTACACATTTACAGTATTAGAGTGATTTGAGAATAAAGAAGTGGAATAGTAACACTCAGGGCTGCAGTGTTCACATCTGTGAATATGCTTAATTGTTTTACTGCAGTGCTTTAAACGTGGTGCCTGACAAACAGGAATCCGTAAGATGCCTCCTTATCCTGAGGCCTTAGGATGGAGATGTTTCTGTTTGCTGGCAGGAGTGTCCTGTGTGAGCCAGTAATTTATGGAAAGGCTTGGAAACTGTGCTAAGGGCTGCAGGTACTTGGTGAGAAAAGCTTTGTCTGGCTCTGCTTTTAGAACCCAGCAGAGCTGGCTTGGTTCCTGAGGTGCTGGAAAACAGCAGAACATTGATCAATATTTGGGATTTGGGTAGGGATAATGATGGCTATAAACTTTGTGTGCCTAAAAATGAAGCATTGAGGCCAGAGAGTTTGTTGGATAAGTGGATAATATTTTATTGAAGCTTCTTGACTGAGACCTGCCCTGATGGTGATGAAATTAGAGATGGGTAAGAAAGTGTTTCATCTGAATGCAGGTTGGCTTTGGAAACTCCAAACAAAAGGGTTGTACAGGAGGAGAACAAACTTTGCCAAGGTTAAGGGCAAAATATTAAACAGCAACAGGAGTGCCACATTATGATGGTTCTGCTCTGTTCCAGATTAATGTCCTGACCTTTGTATTTTATTAGTCTGGGATATCTCCATGTCTTTCTGGGTTTGACCAGAGACCTTTCCCAGCAAAGTGCTGTAGCTGGGCTATTCTCAGCCTTTTGTCTACTGTGGCTAAAAATAGTTGAGTTGAGCTAGTCAGGAGTTTGGGTGTTTCAAATGCAGACAGAGAGGGTGACTTGCCATACTGGAGGGAGCACAATGAAATAGTTTCAGTTTGAAGTTGAGTTCATCTCTTCGCTTTAAGATAAGAAATTCTTGAACTGAGAAGGCAGATACAACTTCCACTTTAAGAAAGGACACAAGGAAAGGTCAAAACAATTCAGAAGAGATTTGTCTCTTCAAATAAGGCAAGTAGTTATGTTGTTTTAAAAAAGGAAATGAAATCTTCATTGTGGAGGACTTATTCATGTAAAACAGCTTAAAATATGCATTCATAATATGTAAATATAGAGTCAATTAACATGAAGCTTTTTTACAGTATAAGTGATTGTAACCTGCCAGTGTCCTCTGGGACGACTTTGAAACTGAAATGCTTCTTCTCTATAGTCCCAGTTAACAAAAATCAATAAACAGTAAACATAAAGCAGTCTGTTGCCAAGTGAGCAGGGTCTGAATAGGACAGTTTAATTTTCAGCAGATGAGCAGAATTCACCAGGAGCACATAGGCTCAGGAGCCCTGCATGCATTCCAGGACCAATTCCAGTAGGCAACAGAGAGAGTGAAATTCAGAAAGAGGATTAAAATCTGTGGGTTTGAGTTGACTGCTGTCTGGTTTCCCTAAGATTTCATCACTTACACCCCTGTGAAGCCAAGACGAAGAGGGCATAAAAACACTGAAGCATTTATTTCCCACTTCAAATTTGATCTTTTCTTTGATCCTTGAAAGATTCTGTCAAGGCAGGACAGCTGGAATCTGTCAGGAGGCCTGTTGGTGAAGGAGGTCGTGGTGTGTCAATTTAGCAAAGGTGACATCTCTCCACTGCAAAAGATGGTTCTGCTCACAGTCTGGGAAGGGGGTGCTGAGGGAAGAGGCCAAACTCATTGCAGCTCCCACTGTTGCCTGTTACAATTCCCTGTAAGCCTGGTGCTGTCAGGAATGCTCAAGTCATAATAAAGAGGTAACATTATTTATACTTCAAATTATACAAGTGGAGGTCTGAATATTTTTCCCTTGAACAGATGCAGCAGTTACTTGATAATTAAATGATGCCATGTGACAGTCTTTTAAGTGATCATGCTCTGCTCTCCTCTCTAAAATTTAGCCTTCTGGAAGTCATAGAATCATAGAATATCCTCAGTTTGGAGGGACTCACAAGGATCATCCAGTCCAGCCCCTGTCCCTGCCCAGCCCCCCCAACAACCCCACCCTGTCCATCCCTGGCAGTGCTGTCCAAGCTCTCCTGGAGCTCTGGCAGCCTCAGGCTGTGCCCATTCCCTGGGGAGCCTGGGCAGTGCCAGCACCCTCTGGGGGAAGCAGAACCTTTCCCTGCTCTGCAGCCTGAGCCTGCCCTGGCCCAGCTCCAGCCATTCCCTCTGGTCCTGTTTCCAGTGACAGGATCCAAGGGAACAGCACAAAGCTGTGTCTCCTGTATGAAATCTCCTTATAGGAGCACAGGTAGGAAGGTACTTGGCCGTTTTTACTTGTGATGTGCTTGTGTACAACATTTTTCTCATTTCTCTGGTTTGTTTTTTTTTTTTTTTGGCATGTGACCTTTGAAGTATTCATCACTGCATCTTTAATTGCATGAATCCAAGTTGCAAATAGCTGCATGTTTCTGGTGGTGCAGAGGTTGGCTCAACTAAGTACAAAACTCTTAAGTAGACTGCAGAGGGTTTTGCACATTTGGTATGTTCAGCTTTTGAAAGCAGTTTCTGCTGAAAGTCTGTCTACTTAAAATTCAAGCACTCTGCAACTAAGGAACTCCAAAAAGAGGTAATGAACCATAAATTATTGCCGTTAGATATTTAATACTCAATCAGTATGTGCTCTCTCATGCATATCCCACTGGCATTGCATTTATTCTGACAGTGTGGTACTGGTTCAATTACTTTGCTCATTTACAATAAAAGATTAATGAAAAGAGGTATATTTTAGTTCACAGAGATTAATTGCATCCCTTACTTTCCTTACTCTAGAAATATTCATCCCATAATCCTGATAGCTTTTTCGTCAACAAGTACATGGAAAATTAATAGACTTCCTTCTGCTGGAATCCTCAGTAGCCTTGCAGATACAAACATCCAGGGAAAAGCTGACTGAAAGTTTCTGGTATGGAGGAATTATGGCTTTCTAGTATGGAGGAATTAATTTACCTCCTTTCCCTCACTCTTTCTCTTTCCTTTGCTCTTTAATCCATTCTGATGACACTTTGAATTAGCCAGAAGAAAAACAGGTTTGTGCAGTAAGTGTTGAAACCAGCATGTCCTTTGTCTTATGTCATCCAACTAAAACTTGTGGTGTCTTTCACTTCTGATGTGTGGCCAAAGACCATCATGAGGGGGATGGACATTCCAAGAGCTTCCTAGGGTGTTAATGCCTTATAAAATTTAACAGCCTTTATATTTGCAGAGTACCTGCCAAGGTTACTAGTAAAACATATTTTTAATCTTGCTATGTAGCTGGTATTTTTTTTAAAAAAAAAGTGTGCTGTTGACATGTAGAGAGAGAAAAATATTTTGCTTTAGAGGACTTCTGTTTACATTAAGAAAGTGAATCTAAGAAAAGGCAATAACTACAATATCACAAGAAAACACACCAGTGGCTGTCATTTATAACAATACACATTGAGGTTTACATGTAAGCTGCAGAGCCTTAAGGTAGATCTTCAGCACTACAATTATAGCAGGGCAGATTTCAGAAGGGATTGCTTTGAGTTCAGCTTAGATAAACATCCAGAAGTTCAGAATTTATCACAAATTTCTAAACCTGCTAGCCTTAAAAAATTAAAAGGGAAATCTGATTAAAGGAGTCATTCTTGCAATGTTATGGCAGCTGTGGATCTGCCCATTATTAGAAACTATTAGTGGGGGGAAAGGTATAAAACATTTAAATATTTTAAACCTTGGCCATTGATATAAAAATAGATATACACTTTGAATATGTATCTCTACATGTGCATGTACATGCACATGTTTTACCTAACTTGTTTGCCTCTCTATGCTCATAGAGAAAAGGCTCTTGGAAGTACTTTTGAAAATGCTTCCTGGAAATCCTTCTCTAAAGCTACAGTAAAATATGTAACAGCCAGCTAATAGTCTATATCCAGCTCAACCTCAAAATGCAGTTTTATGCTTTATGATCCTTTTTAATCTGTACTATTTCCATTTTATTAAAGCTCAGCATTAATTCAGGGTGAGCCCCTTAGGCTTAGGGAGTAGAATGGAAGCTGAACTGGGTTTTGGTGGGATAGCACAACTTCTGGGGCACTTTGGGCTGAGGTGAATGAAGAAGCACAACTTCAGGGAGTCCACATCCTCTGTGGTCACTGCACAGCCAGATCTGCCTCTTCTGTGGGCTGAACAAGGACGTGGATAGATTATTCAGCTTTGGATTGTCCACATCTCACTACTGAGGACTTCAGAGGTCTGTGGAATCCCTCTGGAGCAGGGCCTGTGCCTCCCTCTTCAACCCTCGCTCACTACCACTGGGCAGGATAAAGGAATTGAGTCCTCAGGAGGAGGGAAATGGAGAGTGAAATCACACATGTGTGCAAGTTCTGAAGAACTGAGCTGGGACAGTATCGCTTAATCTCCTGTGCTCTGATTTTTAGATGCTGTTCTTCATTTTCCTCCTCTTGCTAGGCAGGGGGATCTTTCTGGAAATCATTTCACTGGGGGATAAATGTTCTTTGACTGCTCTTCAGGATAGGCTGGGTTTATTTCTTAGTTTGCTTTAATGAGAGCTGAATAGTTTGCTGGTAGCAACATCTGATTTAGAAAACTGCAGCAAAATACTGCTGCTGAATATAATTCTTTTCAGTGTGAAAACTGTGTTTTAAAACTGAATAATTTGGCTTATTTCATGTCTGTCTATGCCTACTTTTTCTTTGAATGCTGGATGATTCTATATTTAATTTCTGATCTTTCTACTAGCGGATTTTTTAATTTAATAATACAATAATATGCTTTAGAGCTGCCTGTAATTACTTGGAAGATATGACTTCTCTTTGTGTAAGTTATATGTCTGTAATTAAAAGAAGATCTGCCACATATATCTCCAGTTAATAATACTCATGATAATAGAAAACTTGTGTCGATTTTAATAGGAAACAACTTTTTAATTTGCTTTTATTGAATCTGGTGTAAATTCACACAAAACTATTTCCCTCACATTGCACAGTATATTTTAAGGGGAAAATTTGACAAAATGACAGTTTTAAATTCTGCACAGTTGTGCTTTAAGCACCTTTGCAGAATGTCCCAGGGAGCTGTGCCCTGCCATTGAGTTTCTCTGCAGGAAGATGATGCAGCATCTGAAATCAGAAGATGGCTGAGTGTTTTTGCTCAAGTCAAAACATGTAATACTGAAGAATCACTTGTTGCTTAACCTTGTAGGCATCAGAGCTGCACACACAGCTCAAATTTTGACCTTCAACCTTTGCACAGAGGTGGAATTTTAGATGTTTGTTATCAGTGTGTCACTGTCCACAGCCTGAGTGATGAGCCAGGAGCCTGAGAGTAAGGCCAGAGCTGGTGGATTTAAATCCCCTGTGGCAGAGGACAGACCTGAGATAAGGATAGAGCTCCAAGTCCAGTGTGACAGCAGAAACTGCAAGAGACAAAGGAGGTTATAGAGGCTTTTCTATACCATCACTCATTTTCTTGACAAATATAAAATCATAGAATGGCCTGGCTTGGAAGGGACCATATAAACCAACTTCCAATCTCCTGCCATGGCAGGGACCCCTCCCACTGTGCCAGGCTGCTCCAAGACCCAATGTCCAACCTGGCCTTGGGCACTGCCAGGGATCCAGGGGCAGCCACAGCTTCTCTGGGCACCCTGGGCCAGGGCCTGCCCACCCTGCTGAGGGTATCAGCTTTTCCTGCCTTTGAACCTCTAGGAGCATGTAAGGATAACATTCTGATGAAAATCCATCTTGTGGGCTTCTGCACCATCAGTGGTGTGGAGTTACCCAAAGCAGTGTCTCCAGTGACACTCCAGTTTACCTGGCTGCCATTGCCCTTTCCACACAGCTGGAAAATGGAATGACTGCATGTTGCACGAGTCTAACACTGCTCTGCTCTTCTGCTGCTTCTGCCTCAGTCTGGTTCCCAGCTGGTTGTTAACTCTCTACGTGAATATTTATATCTCTGTACCTCTGTTTCGCACCAGGGAAGGACCTTGTGGTCTCTACTTCGAATATCTCATTATTCTTCAAGCAGTGCTCTTGTAGAGACACCCCTTAAAATAAATTTCACAACTTATCAAGTCTTACATGCTTGTGCAGTTGCACCCCAAGTCCTGAACTGTTAATTCACTGTGGTATTAAAAAATGTGTGCAAAGAGGGGGCAAGACATATTTTTTACCTTGATTTGGAGATCTTGTCTCACTTTTTCTCTATTGTCTTCTGCCTTCTATCATAGACCACATCTTAAATTGTAATATTTTAAATCTCCTTGAAGCTCTTAAAAAAGTCTGCTGCAAAACTGTGTATTTTTCTTCATCTTTAATTTTAACTAACTCTTTATCTAAAATTTTGGATAGATAATTTTCCACAGTCCTCACTGAATAAATCAAGGCATCTGTTTCTTTTTGATTTTGAGCATTTGATTTTCTTTCTGTTGCATTCAGGGATGGACCAAGCAAGGGAGAATAGAAGAGCATTGATCTCCTTTTTTCCACTTGGTTGAGTAAGATCTCTGATGATGTTTGTTTCCAGGACATAATTCAAAAGTTCAGGAAAACAAAAAATCTTCCCATTTGCTTCAGAAAGCTTTGAATATGGCTTATAGAGGATAATTACATATTTATTTTTTTGTGAGTGTATATAAATATTAAAGCCAGGAAAATATCTATGTAGAATCACCTTTCTTAATTAAAAATTGGCTTACACAGATATTGATTCTTTAGCTCAGCAAAAGCACAAGCAAAAACAAGCTGAGAGTGGAATGATGACATGTCTTGGGGGAGGGAAATATTCTAGCAGAGCACTTTATATCATGCAACTAAAAAGTAATATGGAATAAGAAACAGGGCCTGATGTGCTGAAGTCTTTTAATGAACTAGAATGCAGACTCAGATTGTAGAGAATCTTAATTATTTTGTTTTTGAGGGGGAGGAAGATTAGCTTAGTACTAAAACATGTAATCAAATGTAGTTCTGCTCTTCCTTTAAGAAAGTAAGACAAGATAAATTTTAGTCATTTTACTTTAAATTAAATTCTTTTTAAACTTAGTGTCTTACCTTTATTTATTAGTGCAATATTTCAAGTCAGAGCAACTCTGTGAATGACTTTGTGAGGTAGAATAAGCAGAAATCAATCAATGAATTAATAGTTGTATACAAGGGTGGTTCTTGGTCTCTTCTCAGAACAATTCTCCTTTAACAATGTCTTTTTCTCCCTAGAGTGAGTAGGGAAGGAGTTGCTTAAATGAATCTGCATCAAATCTATTTTAACATTTCCCTAGATCTGTCAGATCTGCATCCTGCTCCCTCCATACCCTGACACTGCCCAACTCCAGGAACTGAACTGGGTGAGGTTATGGAAGGGGTTTTATGATGGAGGCAGCTGGATCCTCAGGAAATTCTGTTGCCTCTACATGCTGGGGCTCCAGAGGGAAGAGGCAGCACAGACTGAGCTGCAAAGCTTAAAATTACTTATGCATTATAAATTATACAGGGGTGAGGGAAAGGTCTAGAAGCTTAAAAGATAATGTAGGTCAGACTTAAGTATCTTGTTCCAAAATCAGGCTGCAGTGCTTCCATGATCAGCCTTTCCATGTCTGAAATACTGGAGTTCTCAAAATTGGTCTTATTTGGGTTTTATCCAATATCTTTTTCCTATTGTTTTTTATCCTCCAAAAGTAATAGCTAAGGTTGGTAAAGCTGATAACCACTGGGGAAATTCACAGATGCTTCATTAAATGGATTGTCTTCTGCCCACTTAGAAACACTGCATCTGAATTCCATATTTTCAAAGATTTTCTTGTGTTCAGTTTCATCTCCTTGTGAGGAAAAGATGGAGTTTCATTGCCTGAATATTCTGTATAAAAATGTTATTGGAAAAGCAGCATATATTGATACTGGCTATTCTACTACATATTGTGTATTGCTTTTTATGATCAAAACTGCTGGAAACCATGATTTAAAAAAAAACTTACATGAGAGAAACCCCCAAAAATATCTCCAAAACAAAATACACACAAGAAAAAGAACCCAGAACTTTTGGTAAACAGCATTTATTAGTTGAAGACTAGGCATTGTTACTGAAATAAACATCACCCAGCAAGCTGGTACTGGTCACTGTCTTTACAAAAATATAGGTGAGAAAGATGATCAGGGATCAATACCTTCTGCCTTTTATCACAAATTATTTTGTATTTAATTCTATTTGATTATGTGAAAAAAAGCTTAACACTTTTTATTAGCTGAACTTTCTGGAAGGAAAGCCAAAGCCAACAATTGATTCCTACCATTGGGATAACTTGTTCTACATAGCAGGAATTCTTTGTGGCATATGCTTAATTATATCTAAAGAGCTGTCATTAACTAGGTGATGATTTCAAGGAAAAGTACACAGCCATCCTCACAAGGGGGGTTATATTGGTTTGTTTCTTGCAGCAGTGAGAAACACCAAAATATATTAAATTAAGCTCTAAAAGCAGTTCTTTGTGGTGTGCTTTACCCACTATTGCTCTTCAGCTCTGGCCTGTCCAGAGCCCAAACACTGGCTGAATGCTCAGTGAGCATTCTCCTCAGGAAGGTATCATGGATATGGTCAGGAGTTCAGCCAGACCCCCTGGCTTGTTGTTCAAATAAAGAAAAGGACAAAGCAGTGTGTGTTTGAGGGGTATTACCCTTTCATAAAGAGTGTCTTGTGCTATGCCATGGCCACTGAGGCCAAGGCTGCTGCGACAAAGCCAACTTGAATGGAACTTAGTTTGGAAGAAATAAGGACTAAACAAAACAGTTGACGGTAAACCCAGGACATTTGGTAAAAAAGCCAGTTTAGGGGGTGAACAGCACAAAAGCAAAGGTCTCAGAGCTCCTTTTTTGTTTGGTCTCTGCCAGAATATTATTCCACTTATTACATGGCCATTAAATCTGCTGTTAAATAGCCTAAATAGCCCTCAGGTTTTGCACTTGGGCAGCTGCTCAGGTGTTCTACTCAGTCTCTGCCCCCACCCACTCTCTCTTGTTGGTCCTATCAGCACCTCAGTGTGGAAGGCAGTGCTTTAGAGGGCTCATTGTGCCTTCCTCTAAAGGAGCTCTGCACCCTACTTTGCAGTCATCAGGATTACACTTAAAGGGTAAAACCACCCAAAAGTTCCTGCAGAAACACATTAGTTTGTTTTGTGACTCGGAGGAGGAGTTAACTGCAAGACTCAAGATGATAGTCCAGCTTTGAAGGACAAGAATAAAATCAGCCAGGATGTGTAGGGGTTTTCTCCTAAAAAAAAAAAAAACCACACCAAAAAAAACCCCCCCAAAAAAACCCCAAAAACCAAAAACAAACAAAAAAAAAACCAAAAAAAAAAACAAAAAAAAAAAAAAAAAAAAAAAAAAAAAAAAAAAAAACAAAAAAAAAAAAAAAAAAAAAAAAAAAAAAAAAAAAAAACAAAAACAAAAACACCCAAAAAAAAACAACAAAAAAAAAGAAAGCAAGGAAAAGCAAGAGACTGAGAAGGTCTCAGAGAGGAGAGTCAGGCCATTGTAAATGGGGGATGTGCTTCTGGGCAGAGTGGTCAGACTCAGACCTGCACAGAGGCAATACAATTCTATGAAAGCTAAAGACACTATTGACAAAGTTACCAGGTTTTATTTCAGCATAAAACTTGATGTGAATACAGCTGAACGACCAGCTGGTGCATTTATAATCCATGAACCTTTTGGGTTTGTCCTCTTCCAAACTCTAGTGATTTCCCTTCTCTGAATTGTTTTTTTTTTTCTTTGCAATCTCCATCTCACTCTAGGGTTCTCTATTCAAAGTAGAAAATGAAAGAGTGGAAAAAAGGAAACGGAACCATTTCACAGAAATTTATTGCAGATAACAATTTAGTAGACTCATTATCCCAGTGTGAGGAAAATATAGTAGAATCCTAAGAAAACCAACACAATACAAATGCAGTGAATATACCCAGGGATTAAATAGACAATTTCATAATTTCTCAGTTCAGGTTAATAAAGATCCTAATTCATTTTGCTCTAACAGAATGTATTAAGTAAATGTTAAGTGATAATTAGTATCCTGCAATTGTAAAAAGCAAGAAATATATCGCAAGAGATAAGTTCAAACTGGTAGAAATTGCTAAGTTTCTGGGTGATTGGGAATGGTATAATGAAGGTATTGGCAGAAGCCTCAGTAGCAAAATGGTTAAAAATGCTGGTAAGAATTTTCCAAGCAAGTCTCGTTACAAAAATAAAATCTGTCCAGTGCTGAGAGAAAGGTGGAGAAAAGACAGTTTTACCTTTTCAATATATATTTTAAGGCTGCAGCAAACAAACCAGAAAGGCAGTTTGAGCATTGCTAGTGCTATTATCACTGCTTTCTTGATTGCAGCAGTTTAATGGATGATGTTTCCTGATGGGTCTCTCCCTGTATCCCCACTAAACACTAGTTTGAAAATGCAAAGACTCTCTTACAAGTGGAGTCAACAGAGCTGGTCAAAATTAGTGAAAAGAGAGTAATTTTGTTGAACATATTCTAACTGGCTACAAAAATCATTAAGACTTCAGACAGTGCATTTAGATATATGCTCATCTCTGTGGTGTATCTCAGCTTTTGGCTCAATGGGAGGCATTTCTGCCATGGATGTGCAGGTCATGCAGTCAGCTCTGGTGTCCTGAAGTGAACTGTATTTGTCAGGCAGCTTTGACAGCCTAATCTGTGCTCTCCCCCCACTACAGAAGCAGTAATTCTAATTTAGAAGGTGAAGTGATCTGTAGTGCATCGATTTATTCTTAAAGGACACATTTCATAGAATCATAAAATGGTTTGAGTTGAAAGAGATCTTAAAATAACCTTGTTTCACCCCCTGCCATGGCAGGGACCCCTCCCACTGTGCCAGGCTGCTCCAAGACCCAATGTCCAACCTGGCCTTGGGCACTGCCAGGGATCCAGGGGCAGCCACAGCTTCTCTGGGCACCCTGGGCCAGGGCCTGCCCACCCTCACAGGGAACAATTCCTTCCCAAGATCCCACCCAGCCCTGCCCTCTGGCACTGGCAGCCATTCCCTGGCTCCTGTCCCTCCAGCCCTTGCCAATTGTCTCTCTCCATCTTTCCTGCAGCTCCTTCAGGCCCTGCAGGGCCACACTGAGCTGCCCCCAAAGCTTCTCCTCTCCAGGCTGAACAATCCCAGCTCTCCCAGCCTTTGCTCCCAGCAGAGCTGCTCCATCCCTCTGCTCACCATTTCAAGTTGCCATCCATGCTATAACAATTATAAGCTAATATGGGAAACACAATTTGTCTGACCAATAGCACACACCAGAATGCTGAGCTAACAGAATTAAACTTTGTCTGTTGACTCATGATGAATTAACAGAGAAAATAATGAAGATACTCCTTGCTGCTACTGAGTTCAAAAGGTCTGTCACATGCAAACTGCATGTTCAAATTTATTTAGTCAGGTAAGGGATACCCTCTAAATGAAATGAAGAAAAGACCTGGGAATTGTGTAACACCAACATGCCATGAAAGCCATCACAGTTGACCTTTCCAGCAGATCAGGGTTCACTCTGGTTTGACCTGTCATTTCTGCAATTCACTACTGAACATGTAGTGCAAGAGAAATGGTGACTGTTAGCAGAAGTGAAATATTTACAAAAGAAGTCTCTGGCTTGTCCCATCTGTAGGATCTGAGTGCTTATAACAGATTTGGGAACAGCAGCCTCAAAAGGATAAATGTGCAGCATGTGGCTCAGTGAGCTGAATGTTTACACAGTAATGAAACAGAAAATGGCTCCTGCAAATAGCTTGTGCTGCATTTGAAAGTTGCACACAAAGGATATTGGTTCTTGCAGTAATCTGGAATTTCAGCTGTATTTGCAACAGGACATATCTTACTTGTATCAGTGCTTGTGGCACCAGGCTGCTCTTCTTTGGAGGGCAGAGGACAACCAACATATGAGGAGGTTCTGGTGGAGCTTGGGTAGAGTAGAAATTAAAAACTTGAGGGCTGGAGGAGGAAGGTCTTGGCCTCTTGATCTCAGCAGCAGCATTTGCTTGGTAGGACAAACTCAACTGTTTGGCTGATTTCTCTCTTTTCTCCCCAACTCAGCATAGTTGTCTTCTGCACAGCTTTGGTCTCTTTGCCTGCTTTTAAATTTACCTTTTACTTTGAGAGTATCTATTCAGCAAAGTAAAATATCTTCTTTTCTAGTTCCCCATGGAACACTGTTCCATGTTCATGTGATCACTGCCCTAAACCCCTTCCTGTCACTTATTCTGATTTACAGCCCAAAATCTTGAGCATTTGCTGCTTCCTGAGGGGTACCACCTGCAAATCTAATTTTAGGCTTGTGGTGAACAAGGGACTGCTCCTGTTCCTTCAAGGATCTCACTTTAGTGCTCAACAGGCTACATCCATGCAATTGTTTGCTTAAACTCTGGGTTTGACTGACCTTTTCCAGCCTGTGGATGGTCTGGAGAGTGTTGAAGAGATAAATTAGTGACACAGAAAGCAAACTGTAAGAGTGCAGTCTGACGTTTCATAAAACTGGCAAAGTAGGCAAAAAGTGCTTGCTCTTCCTCAGTTCATTATAACAAAAAAAGAGAATAGATGACCTTAATCCTTCCTCTGTCTAGAAAAAAAAAAAAGTGTTCTTATAATTAGTTATGTTAACTACTTGCCAGAGTCACTTTGTACCATCCAAAGACCTTGTAAACCTTTCCTAAATTGAGCTATTGAAATACACTTTTAGATAGACTTCCTGTAATGGATTTGTATTTGTACTGCTGATGCATTCAAGAGAAGTTATTGAGTCCTTCTGTGCCTCTTTACCCATTCATTCAAATGGTGCCCATAGAAAGGGTTTTCTAGGGCTAATACTGTATTTTCTGTGAATATATTTTTATAAACTCATTAAAATTACTTTTTATGTGAATGCTCCTCTTTGAGGATGAGATTTTAAAAAGTCTTCTGCTTGAGAACAGCAGGGAGAAAAATAAAGACCATTTAACAGTGCACCAGGTTTGGCTCTTTTCTGTACAATAAAACATTACAGAAATAAGGAAAACTTGTACCAAACCAGGTGCTTCAGCATGTGAAGTGGAGTACTGTATGTGACACAAATGTGGGGAAACTTACTGTTGTTGCTGTGCTGTTGCAGAATTAAGGATATAATTTTAATTGAGTCTCCATGTAATGATGACTTCAACAGTAATTTACTAACTTTAATTAAAATACTTTCCAGCTAATCTTTGGACATTATCCCTTTAATTATAAAAGGCATCTGTTATATTAATAGCCTTGGAGACGGCCTTATTTGCTTTAAAATATAGATGCATGTACAATTAAACTTTTACCATGTTTCACCATGTTCTGGGCAGGATCAGTGACCATTATGCATTACAAGGTTTACAGAGCTATGAGAATGAAGCAAATTTGTGCTGAAAACCTGTACTTCAAGGGAGTATTAAAGCTCATTAATTTCATTAGCTGAATGTATCTTTTTCAACATAATTTTAAGGAAATCTTGCAACCCATGTGAGAATACTCTGGCACTCCAGAATGGACCAATTTGTTTAATAGCTGTGACTTCATAGCAAATAAACATTTTCACACGATTAGTCTAATAGTGTGCTAAGACAGGATTTTCTTTCAAAGTTTGGCATTTTCTCTTTTGCATATTTCTTAACTTCATTCAGCAGTGACATGTTATATTCCACATCATTAGGAACCAGTAGAATCTCAGGAAATTATATTGCTTGGTACGGAACAAATGAAGCTCGGAGTTATGCAGAGCAGACTGGAGCAAAGCTGTAATCTAGGATGGGAGGACAAATCAAATTGATGTCTGAGGAGCCTGGAGTTGGCTGCTTTCAGCTCAGCTCTTGTGCTATTCTTGCAGCTCTTTCAAGCTTCAGTTGGTGTGTTTAGCGTGCATATGAATTGGAAAACTGCAATCTCGTGAAACTGCTGTTCTAGTTGTACATCCTTCTTCTGAGCTCTTGTTTTCCTGAAGGAAGAGAAGACCACAGCTTTTTTCAGTTTTGGCTTTTTTTTTTTGTTTTGTTTTTTTTTTTTTTTTTTTTTTTTTTTTTTTTTTTTTTTTTGTTTTTTTTGTTTTTTTTTTCAGTAGCTGGGAAGAATACACAACATGGAGAAAGGAAAGCAAAGCTGTTTCTTTTGCAGAGAGAGTTGGTTGAAGAGATCTTGAAGGTGCACAGTTTCAGGACAAGAAACATACTGAGGGTGTCAGAGGAGTTTGTGATCAGGGAGGGGAATTTCAGGAGTGAAGTGGACTCAGCAAGGATGGCCTTGAGCTGTCTCCTCCTCAGTTCAGTGTGAGGTGGTGCAAACAGGACCCAGAGTCCTTGGAAGCAGAAAGATCCTCCCATCCACTGTGGGTCACTCACACCTGTTGGGGTCAGCTCTAAGTACCTTCCTGAGCATTATTTTGGGAGACTAGGCACCCACTCAAAAGATAAATTTCCCTTTTTCCAGTGGGCCCATTTCCATGCTGCTAGAATGGAAATCTTAGAATTCCAGGTTAGAAGGGACTTGAAGGATCATCTGGTCCAACCTTTCCTGGCAGATGCAAAAGCTGGTTTGTGGTTCTGAGGGCGCTGTGTTCTGTGCTATGGCTCTGTCCAGCTGCCACACTGGAGGATAGCAGAGCTGGCCCCTCCTGGAGGCTGCCTCCAGATTTAGGTGGGTGTCTGGTAGACTCTGGCTCATCTTCTCAAGAGCTTCCTGCCAACAGTGAAAGGTGGCTCTCCAGAGGATGAAATTGTGGCACCGACTCTGGTAGGAGGAGCAGCCCAGGCACCAACACTGGGTTCAGCATCCTGTTGAATGCAGTGTTCTTGTCAGGAAGCTGATAAAAGATATCAGAATTTAACCTGAGTCAGTCTCCCAGAGTTTTTAGGCAGTTCTGATGCTTTGCTGTTATTCCAATAAATACTTGTTTTACTAAAATAACATTCTGTTGGTGATATTAAGTACTGCAATTAAGGACTGAAAGTGTCTAAATATCCTTTCTTTGACAATGCACTATTACAAAATATTTTCCCTCTTTTTAATGCAAGTGAGATCTAAGTGTCTTGTGCTCTAAATTTAAAAGATATCCATGGCCCAGCTATGTAGCTAGAAGTACTTATTAGAAATTGTTGCCTTCCTATCTTCCACATCTTAATTGGTTTTTTATTTACATTAAGAGCTAAAAACAAAGAAACCCCACCTGTTAAAGTCATGACAGATTAGTCTGAAAGAGGTGGATCTGGCAGTGATAACACAAATAATCAGTGCTTTGCTTTGAGCTGAAGAACTCTGTCCTCTCAGTTATTAAAAATGTACTCCCCACAAATAAATAAAACTCTTTACTTTTAGAGAAGTCCCATACTTGTTTCTGTATTTAAGAAAGTAACTTAAATAATGACTTGATCATTATAATGATCATAATTCCTCCTAATATTGGTTTAGCTGATATTAATATTAAGCCTCCTTCCTTAGCTCTTGTTCATCTGGAGTAAGACCCTAATGTCCTGTCTGAATTCTGATTTGGTTTCTGACAGATCATTCTCCCTGCTGGCTCTGAGGTTTGGTACTATGAATTTCCAGAGATGTCCCTTTCTCTTTTGCATAATCACAATTCTTTCTCAATAGGCAGAAGATACAATAAAGAATTCAGGAGAGCCTAAAAGTTTCAACTGTTTCTAAAATAGGGTAAAAGTTTGGGTTGCAATTATGAAAAATAAACTTAAAGATGATCCCATATTTAATCCTATGAAATAATGGCAGTACATTTTCTCATAAAAATTATGGAACTGTTATTACTTTCATCCCAAGAGGACAACTGAAGGAGTTAAGATAGGGAAATTGCAGCCCATATTATTTTCCTCAGTGTTGATTATTTCCAAGTGCTCTCACTCATTCATTCATTCCACACACAGCAGAGCACCAGTTACTGAAAAGAAAAACATCTTGACACATATGTGAGGAGCAGCCAAAACTGAGATGAGTGAGGAAAGCTTTCATCCAAAGTTACACTGGCAACCCTTGGTGCTCACCCAGAAGACTACTCTGAAATTTTGGTTCTTTCTTTAATCGGTTTCTTGTGACCCCAAGGGTTTTGTGTAAATCTTGTCTCCTGGCTGAGAAGGGTTTGCTTTCCAGTACCTTTTCCCTGCCCTGTATTGTATACCAGTTTTTGTTGGAATGGAGGTGTGGTTGGGTTTTTCCCCTTCTTGTACAAATCTGTCTGCTGTAAACTACAACACATTATCTCCCCCGGTTTACACAGCCAGGAGAAATCCTCAACCAGAAAGCAATTGTTGTTAATTAGTATCACACTGCCTTAAAGAAGAGTTGTTGAGTCTTTTAATTTTGCATAGTTGATTTTATTTTAATGTCCCTGCAGACTGCTTCCTCCATGAAGTTTAGTGATGTTAATGATAGTGAAGTCATTCGCAATTACTGTGATACAGCTTTGGTTAAGACAAGCTAAAAAGGAGAATTGAGCTAGAAACTGGTGATCCTCCCCTTATTCAGTAGTTGCTTTGATTAACTAATTTAGTTGCAGGGTGTTTATGAATGACTTGGGGTAGTGAGTTTGGATGTTTACCTAAAATTAAATCAGTCACCTGAACTTTCTGACACAGAGTATTTCAGGGTGGAAAAACTGAGCCAGGCTCTCTGCTTCACTTAACTTGATTTGACCTCACTGGAGTCTATTAGTTCTGCTGCTTCAAAGTGACTTCAAGTCCCATTATCTTCCATGGAAATATTCATCCAAGTCCTGATCTGAACAGAGTAGAGATCTGAATAGAAACCTACTTGACAGAATAGAGATCATGTGCTATCCTCTCCCTCATGTTTTCTTAATTTTGTTCTTGAAGATCATAACACTGCTTCTATTGCAGTGTTCCAAAATTTTTGTTATGAATAGTCTATACTTTGAGGAGGGGATAAAGGTGAAAATACAAGGCATCATATGTTATATTTGCATTTTTTTTAATGTTCAAACCTTTTTCTGGCTACAAAAGGAAAAGACAGGGTTTCAGCACACTGTGGATATTTGTAGAGGTAATATTGTCTACACTTACTGTGATTGAAAACCAAAGAGAAACAACTGAAGGAAGAAAATGGAAGTTTTTTTCAATCTAACTGCAAGGTCTTGCTAATGTCCCTACCCATGATTATATTGTTCCTTCTACAATGCTGATATTAAACTTGGAGTTGTGTGGTATCTCACTAACTTCTAATTGCTCTACTTCCAATGGAGTGTTACTTATTTGGTCTTGATCTTCTCAAAATGATCTGTTTAACCCATCTCCAATGCAATTCTTTTCAAGAGTGAAACAGAAGCGGACAGATTTATCCTATTAATGCTCCACTGTTGCACACTACCTCCAGCTGGTGACATGGCTGATTAAACATCATGCATTATCTAGTGGGAATGACTCCTCACTCTCTCTGAATGTCTTGTTCTCCCTGTCACCACCTCCAACTTGCTGATAACTCAGCATTGTGAGGCTGCTTTTTTTTTCTTTAAGCCATGGTCTAACCTGAGGTAGCAGATGAAGCAGATGAAGCAGTGTTATTTGTGTTAAAGGGCTCATGCCACTTAAGGAATTCTGACTGTTTCTAATATATTACTCTGTTCTGTGACAGTCAGCTTGCCTTTAGGACTTCCAGAGGCTTTGGTTTTATAAAAATCAGTCATGTAGTAGAGGTTTTTACATCAGACTTAGCTGAATAGTCATTAGTTGCTTCAAAAATCACAGAATCATGGAATCATAGAAGGATTTGGGTTTCAAGTTTCATTTCCCTGCCATGGTCAGGGACACCTTCCACTATCACAGGTTGCTCCAGGTTAGTCCAACGTGGCCTTGAACATTTCCAGGGATGGAGCAGCCACAGGGCACTTCCCATGGATTTGGTATAATCTGGCTTGGAGCAAGGAGTTCCTAAAAAGGCCTGTTCATTCAACAGCTGTCTGAATAAAGTATGAAATTTATATTTACATTTTTTTAGCCTGCATATATCTTCATTTGGAAATGTCTCTGGATCTTGCAGCTTTGGCAAGGTTAAAGGCACTGCCTTGTGTCTCTTTGAAAAACAAAAACAGGACATTTGCTTTTGACTTCCAGTGTTACAGAGTTCTGAACCAACTTCACTGATATCTTCCTAATTTAGAAATATTTTACAACACATTTTTTAATTACTCTGGGGTTTGATAAGCAATCCTGCAGTGGCCTCTAATAAAAAACAGCAAAGCTGCCCTTTTGTCACTGGGGGGCACTTTGATAATCCACATCCATCAGATGGGATCAGCTGGACAACACAGCATCATGTGCTGTGCTCTGCTGCAGGTGGATGTGGGATGGAGGCCTAAAGCAGAAAAATCAAATGCTGGGTACTCAAGGAATAGCTCATGGGAGGTGAGAAGGGGACACTGCATGCTTAAAATTAGGTGTGTTCTTAGGAGAAATAAACCCAGAAGTGAAGGCCCTTGATTAAAAACAAGTATAGTGAAGAGAATTCAAGATTATCCTGAGACCAAATATCTCTTGAACACCCTGTGACAATCCTATATTATGCTTTTCCTTTGAATTAGCTACCTGATCCAATCTCTTTTTCCTTCCAAAGGTCCAGTAAGGTATCTGAAATCATTTGCACTCAACTATTCTGAGTTGTATAAATATTTGATGACATGAAGTCCTGTGGGCGCTGCAATAATTATACAAATTGTAATGCTAATCCATGGTATCAATAATGCCTTTGGAGAAAATAGCATTATATACTTCAATCCCAGAGAATAATAACAATATTAATGCAGTGCTGACACTTGGCAAAACTGCCTCCCCAGCCTGTGTTCACTTGGCAATTGGAATTGCAAAGAAGCAGGGAAAGCAGACATTTCTGGCTGCAATTCTGCTTCCAGAGTGGCAGAAAGAATTTGGCATTTAATGATATGCAAAGTGTTGTTCCTGTTTGATTGTAGTATACTATACATGCCTTGGAGCATGACTTAGAGTAATTTAACAGCTGGAATAACAGGCATTTGGGAAGAAACTAATTTCATAGGAAGGCAGATCACAGACACTAGGCTTGTTCATAAAAATGTTGCCTTGTCATGCTTTGTGACGTTGCACCTCGAGCTAACAAGAGGATGTGGGGGGCAGCATTCCTCAGTTCAGACTGGATGATCCACTTGAGAAAACACCATCATTAGTGAACATAAACATGGTCCCTAACCTTTACAGGCCCTTTACATCAAAGATCAAAGGGTTGCATTTTTCCTCAGTTTTTCTCTGGCTGTCATTTTGGACTCTTGCACAGGTTTTCCCTGTGGCTGCTGCATCCCTGGGAGTGTCTGGGGCCAGGCTGGATGAGCTCTGAGTAACCTGGGCTAGTAGAAGATGTCCCTGTGCCTGGCAGGGGCTTGCAATGGGATGGGCTTTGAGGAGGTCCCTTGCAAACCGAACCCTTCCCTGAGATCCCAGGATGGGTGAGGCTGGAGGTGCCCAGCGTGGCTCCTGTGGGGCAGCTCCTGCTCCAGCAGGGCCATCCCAGAGCACAGGGCACAGCAGGGTGTGCAGAGGGCTCTGCAATGTCCCCAGGGAGGAGACTGCCCATGCTCTGTGCACAAAGTGCTCAGGGCTGGCACTGCCCAGGGCAGGAGTTGTGCCTCCTGGGCAGGGAATTGCTGGCAGCAGCCCCTGCCCGTGGCTCTGGGGCCATCGCTGGGCCTGGGAGTGGAGCCCTTCCTGCAGCCCCCATCAGGTGAATCCCACCTGGGCTCATGGACCTGTGGGTGTCTAAGTGGCAGAGCAGGTCATTAACCATTAACCTGGGTTATGGGGGGCTAGAACAAGATGATTTTTAAGGTCCCTTCCAACCCAGGGTGTTCTGTGATCCTAGGGGGGTTTCACTCAGTCACCAATGTCCAGCTCTGGTGTCCTGAGCTTTGGTATCAAAGAGTGAGACAAAGAAGGCACAAAGTAGCTCAGCCTTTCCCTCATGGCATGACACTGTCTTGCCCTCTGCATCCAGAGAAGGATGGAGACTCTCCTGAACCTTCCTTTTGTTGCCAATGCATTTATACAAACCTTTTTTCATTGTCTTTACCTGTAGTGGCAAAATTAAGTTCCAGTTTGACTTCAGCCCTTCCAGTTTTCTTGCTCCATAACCTTTCAACATTCTTTTAATCCCTCCAAGGTACTTGCCCCTCTTCTAGAGATGATACACCCTCTTTCTTTTTTCTCTGAGTTCCAGCCTGAGTTCTCTATTTAAGGAGATTCCAGGCCAGTCTTTTTGCTTGACAAAATATATATGATGGAGCTCTAAATGATTTCTGTGAAATGCTTATGTATCCTAACTAAATGCATAGGATAACAATATAAAATAGAGTGAAAATAATTTGGAAAACTCAATATAACCAGCCTTCAATCATTGGACTTTATAATGCTTTGATATGAATATCTTGCTTAAAAAACCCTACATATTTCTTAAATCAAGTAAGAAATTAAGACTGAAAGTGTATGTTCTTGCTATTTCTGTGTTACTATGAAGACTTCAGGGTATCTGATGATGTAATTGAAAAAATGAAGTAGGAGATGAGTGTTATATGCTATCCTGAATTTTGTTACAGTTGCCATTTTTGGTGAATATTAATTCACTTCTATGTGATAACTCTCCTGAAACATTAGAATTCAATAATATAATGAAATTCAGAGTAGAATATGTCAGTGCTCATTTGATGCCTGTTTATCATATTCTCATCAGGTGAATAAAAAAGATCACTTAGGAAATGTTTTAGGTGAAATTATAGATTAGTTTTCTCTGTGTTCCTAGTAAAAGCTGGGTTCAATTTCAGCTGTGGTGGCCTATAATTTTGATATTTTAGAGGCTTTTTTCTACTTTAGTTCTTAAAGTTCATTGTGTATCATCAAGCGATCCTTTTTGCTGCATTTTTAGCAACTAATCTCTGATCAAAGGAATAGAAAAACCTAAACATCAAAAGTGCTTCTTAAGGGTTTACAAATCTCTGCTTTCTTCTGTATCACAGAATGTGGTGGCTATTTTGTAGGATGCTGCATATTATTTTGAGGGAGGAAGCCTTCAATCACTTAAAGAGTAGGTAATATTTATTATTCTATATTATATTAGCTTTTCCATTTATTCATCAGAGCCATCTGGAAGGTAGATGGCAATAAAGACATTGAGTATAATTATAGTGATTCAGACCCAAAAAAGAAAAAAAATAACCTTGTTCAAAATTCTAGTATGACTCTCAGTTCCTGAAAAAGAAAAGCAGCAGAACTGACTGAAAGAACAACAAAACAAGTGGAGCAGAGAAGTCAGATAAACATCACTGCTGAGTGCTGGGCATCTCTCTGGTCCTGGCAGTAACTGAACGTGTCCATGTAGCAAAATTTTACAGGATTTATTTTTTTTTAACTTCACACGTAGATCTTTTATATTCATTAGTGTTCCTCTCTTCAGGAATTTTACCACAGTGAGAAAATCTGAGCAGCCCCAAACAATGAAACATTTATCAAAGCTGTAAGTTTGAAGGAGCACAGCAGCACTGTGGGGATGTGTGTTTGTATTTGTGGCTTGGTGGGGAGAGCTCTGGGATCCTCAGGAGTGATGGTGCCCTACCAGTGAGGAAGTTCAGTGTTTGTCAGGACAGAGCCTGGCTCAGTCACAGAATCACAGAAGGG
>VZRX01021950.1:77844-89644 GCA_013398075.1 Notiomystis cincta | reverse complement strand
GAGCTGCCTGTAATCTCAGTGCTTGTATCTCAGTAGACTCTTCCTGTAATGAAATACCAGATGATTAATGAGGCAACACGGGTTGTTTTTTGATTCGTATTCCGCAGATGGAAGCTTTCTGGAAGCAGACTGACAAAGCCCAGAAAGATTTTTTGGACCAATCAAAATGCTCAAGTGCCAAAGCAACAAAGATAATGATGGATCTGACTGAGAAGATGATTGCAGTAGAAAGCTTGTTAAGTGGATCTCAAGACTTGCAGGCGATGGTAAAGTAAAAAAGAAATAAATGTTACGAGAGATTTAGTCAATCTGAACAGAAAGAATTATGTCAGTGCTCAGAATCTGTCAGTCCTGCCTCAGGAGTGGTGCAGACTGCTTAATCCAGTTGTCTATTTGAGCTTTATTGCAAAGAGCTCGGCTTCCATTGCAGTGTTAGGAAGACTCATAGAAGGGTGAACTCTCTGCACTTGAGTTCTAATTCTCAGAATACCATTTAGGTGGTCATATAAGGAAAAAGTATTATTAATGCAACTGGTGAACCAGGAGTGAGAGCACTATATCTAATGATGGAGAATCCTTACTGTGGGCATTATGAAATTCCTTTTTCTTTCAAAATATTTATTCCACTTTGACTGAAAAATACTAATTTAAATCTGAGGGTGATTCTGTGTGTTCAGTGATTTTAATTGGAATTGAAAATTCTTATCAGCTCTTGTGATATGGTCTGAAGAGGGAAAACTATTCATAAATGCATCAGCACTGTGCTCTGTGTTGTGTTAAATCTAACAGATCCTTTATTATTTTTTGCACAGGATATACTGAAAGAGTTAAATGTAGTGTATAGATTAACATAGAATTGGAATCACTGTAGTTTGGTGTATAAAAAGATACAGTAATTATTGACTTGTTAGTTTTGCATTGGAACAGCTAAGTAGACTGAGCTGGCCAGGCATGAAAAAAGCTTTGCTGCTTGTCACACTTGACCCAAACTGGGCTGCTGTACAGTAAGTTCCTTCAGATGGGCAGGCTGCAGATAAGATACCTGGATACAGATACAGGAGATATTCCTGCCTGAAGTCACTGCTGTGATCATGCTGAAATCTCATTGCAGAGGTCATTGTAGGCTCATCTCTATCAATTACAGTAGATCAGAGAATCATGGAATCGTTTTGGTTGGAAAAGACCCTAAAGATCAAGTCCAGCTGTTAACTTGGCACTGCATTGTCAAACCCTTTCTAACCCTGCAGCATTATTTAAAGCAGCTGCACTTTCACTCAGGAAATCTCTCTCTGCTCTGAACATGGGCTGCTTCTTTAATGGTTCAATGAAAGCTTCTAGACCATAGGCAATTACACTAATTTTTAGTATATATTAGAACTCTGTCTTGTATTTGAAGGAATTACAGCATTACCAGAATCTGGTGTGTGTCCTCATCTGAAAATGAGGACCTGTACTGGCGTGCCATGTAGTATCTTGAAAAGAGGTCCAGGACTTCCATATTGTCTTCTGTCCATCTAACCTCCTTGTGTATTTAAGTTTGTTCTGCCAGGCTGTTACTGTCTTTTCCAGACTTAATGTCTTCTTGACAGCTACAAATAATGAAATACACCAATAATTTTAGATTAGCTCTTGCAACTGAGCATGCAATAAACCTACTGTTAGCCTGCACTAATCAAGACTTTCAGAAGTATTTAAGTACATGAAGATGGTTATTCACATAATTTTGAGAAGCCTCAGTGTTTTTTTTTCATGGTTTGGGAATGAATAGTTCAATGAAAGGAAAGCACAACCAAAGACACATTCTTGGTTTCTAAACAGGACTTTGTGTTTGGTTTAGGACATTCAGGAAAGGTTATTCAATTGGGAGCTTATGGTGAAAATGATCGATTCACTGAAGTCCTCTGTACCAGAAGAGTGTAAGGGTAAATTAAATATTGTGTCAAATATTCTGGACCATTTAACTGTAAAGAATAATCTTTCAGTCCGACAAAAGGAAGAACTTCTAACAGATTTGCACAAGGCCTTCTGGGAACAGCTGGCACATTTCAGTAATGGTGAGTACTTAGACTGGAGCTCATGACTTACATGAGTTCTCATTGTATTAAAGAGTAAAAAAATTACAGCTTCAGCCATGTATACCTCTCAGTTTTAAAAAGATAATGAATTGACCAGGATCAGTTTTCTTCTGGAGGGTGTATGTACTTTAGGCCTTTTATGTCTTGTTCCAGGTATTACTAGGAACTTATGCTACAGTTCACATAGTCTAATGCCATTAATTTGAATATAGAAGAAGAATCACACTTGCTACAAGTATTTGTGATATTTTTCCATTTACTGTTCACATACTTGGCATTGCTGGTGATACTGGCTGATGTAAGACACTCTCTTATGATTTCCTGCTAGCATGTAAAGCCAGAAGCACTTGTGCTATCACTCTTCTGAAGAGATAATGTTAAAGCTTATGATCCTACTATAAATCTCTCTTTTTTTATGTCAGATTAAAATACTTCTAAAATGAAGTCTTTTCCTCTTCCTTTTACACCTCTTCACATTGCCTATCTGAAAAGTACTCTATTATAATAAGTCTAAGCTGACTGACCCACTGATTTAAGGTTCTCCCTGTGTCGTTTTGTAATTACCTAATGCCCAATGTTGAGAAATATACACCCAGCTTCTCTGATTCTGTTGGTTCTGTTGGTTCTGTTTTAGGGCTCAGTGCCTCTCATCAGCACTCACAGAAAATTATGGTAAACACTTGGTCAAAAGGAAAATAATGAGAACTACTTCAACACAATTTCCAGAACCATTTCTGCTACTTTTTACATTTAAAGAAAATGGCATTAAGTTTAGAGTTCAGTGAACTGAACAGTCAGAATGAATGCAGTCTTGTTGCAGTATGTTCTTGCTGCAGTGCTGTTCACTCACTTTGGGCTTAGTGGTGATAATTTGTGCCTTACCTCACAGCATCACAAAATGCTTAAGGTTTAAAGAACTTCTGGAGGTCGTATGGTCCAGCCTGTCTGCTCAAGCAGGTTGAGCTATTGCCAATTGCCCAGGATCATGTCCAGACAGCTTCTGTCTCCAAGAATGGAGACTCCACCTGGGGCACCTGTTCTGGTGCTCAGTCATCCTCATGGTAAAAGGAACCTGCTGTGTTTCAGTTTCTGCCACCTGCCTCTGGTCTTTTCGTTGGGCACTGTCTTCTTTGTACCCACTCTCCAGGTGTTTATATACATGCTCAGATCCCCCCTGAGCCTTTTCTTCTCCAGGCTGAATAGTCCCAGCTCTCTCAGCTTTCTCTCATAGGAGAGATGCTCCAGTCCATTCATTATCTATGTGGCCTTTTGTTGAATTCTCTTCAGTATCTCCATCTCCCTCTGGTACTTGCCTGTGGAGCCCAGAACTGGACTCCAGGTGTGGCCTAACCAGAGCTGAATGGAGGAAAAGGATCACCTCCCTCTGCCTGCTGGCTTATGTTCAACCTGGTGTCAGAACCCCCAGGTCCTTTCCTGCCAAGCTGCTTTCCAGCTGGTGGTCCCCAGCATGTGCCTGTGCCTAGGGCTATTCCTCCCCAGGTGCAGCACTTTGCACTTCCCATTTTTAAACTTCAGGAGATTTGCATCAGCCTGTTTCTCCAGCTTGTCAAGTGCCCTCTGGATGAAGTACAGCCATGTGTGGTGTATCAGCCACTCCTCCCATTTTTTGTGACCTCTGCAGACTTGCTAAATTTGAACTCTGCCCCATCATCCAGGTTATTAATGAAGCTGCTAAGCAGGATTGCACTTGGTATTGACCCCAGGGTGCACCAGTAGGTATTGGCTTCCAGGTGGACTTTGAGCAAGTTTTCATTTCACTGTCTGCTCATCCATCCTCTTCTCTGTGAGGATCTGTCAGGAGACTGCATCAAAAACCTTGCTGAAGTCGAGGTAGCCAATATCCACCATTCTCCCATCCTCTACCAAGCCAGTTATTTCATCACAGAAGGTGCTGCAGACTTGATCCACTTCCAGAATATCTAACTGAACAGTTTGCTAATATTCAGAAATACTTGTATATTGTGATATAGTTTCTTTCATGGATGTTTGCTAAAACTGTCTCTGCCTAGTTCAAAGTTTTTGCATAGGTTCAGCCACTAACATTATTTAAGCATAAATGGGTGTCTCTGGGTGATTTTTCCTTCTTTTTGTCAATTTTCACTTGTTCCAAAGCAAAAATACCTTTGTCAAGGCCTTTATTTTATGCAAAGTAGGTGTTTATAGTTTTATATATAGCTGTATATTATAGTTGGTACATCCTGTGCAGAAGAACATTATCAACCTCCTGGTTTTAGATAGAAATGAAATGTACTTTAAAAAAATTATCTGGAGTGCAGCATTTATTCCAATAGAGTCTTATGTTGACCTTTCTTAGGAGTTCCTAAATTCTAAAGTTAAACTGTGCCTATAATTCACAAACAGAGCACAAAGCCAGCAAGACTGTGCTCCTAGGATACAGAACAAGGAAGTAGTAAAGAAACAATAGTGTTTAAAAGTAAAACACTGCTACATTTATTTGAGTGATATTTTTATTACAGGCTTTCCTGTACTTTTGGTGCACTTTCAAGTGTTCTGTCAGTGCATCATCAACCTGTGGATAAGCACAATAAATTAGCATGGAGAATAAATAACATTCTTGATGCTGCAGTACTGTGCTCCTTTTGTTTCTCTACAAAATAATTCCTCATAGTTAAAGCAGCTTGCCATAGTGGCAGAACAGCAGCCACAGGTAACTGTTCTTTTGCATTCCCCTTTAGCTGCTTGTGTCAGGAGTGAAGTACTGCTCTGGGGCAGGGCAACTGGATCAAAGGAATAAAATTCTTCTTAGGTGGACAGGCAATGAGACATGAAGTGGCAGAACATTTAAAGCACCAATTGCACTCAGCAGCCCAAGATGCAAATAGACTCATGAATTTATATATCACTTGGAGCTACAGGGGGAATGAAGGGGGAAGGAATTTAGTTCCAAATAGTTCACATTACTAGCACGAAATTGGAGGGACCTTGACAATTTCTATTGCAGGTTCTTAGATGAGTCACTTTAGAAGTCTGGTATGTGTGGCTGCATGCCAGTTCAAGTTAATCTGAAGTAGTGCTGCTTTAGACCTTTTCTCTCCACCATATGTTACTGCCCTGTCCTTGCAGCAGCATTTGCATATCTGCAATTAGGTAATGAGCCACTTCCTGACCTTCCTGAAGCACAAGGGGGAGGTTTGGGCTGCTGCAGGAGGGAACCTGTTTCTTGAGCTAACACGCTGCCTTTGCATTGACAGCAGCACCAGTGGAAGGGAGGGTGCAGGATGGTAGCTGTCCAAAACCCTGATAGATTTAAGTGCCATGTAACGATCTAGAGGTTCACATCTAAAAAGGCCATCAGGGTAGGAAGCAAATTTCAAACCTTGCATGGTGATTACTTGTCTGTTTCACTCACTAACAGATTTCCATGAGCTTATGTTGTGTGGCAGTAGCAGATGCTGCTTTCTCCCTGTGGAGTTGCAGTATCTAATTGTTTGTGGTTTATGTTCCAGAATGCCTGCAACAAAGTAAAGACCTGATCTTGAAACGACTGGAGCTCCGTGCGGAGAAGAAGGAAGAGCTCAAACGCAGACAGGAAGCTGAACAAGAGAGTCTCCTTAGCAAAACCTTTCTTACTGAAGATGTTCATAATTTTCTCAAGGTGAGCAAGTAAAAGCTTATTTTCACTGTTCTATTAGTTTTTAGGCCAAATGTATTGCAGATTTCTCACAATTCCATAAAATGGGGAACTTTGGGTCCTCATGAGAATCGTGGGCAGTAGCACAGATGGACAGGGTCAGAACCTCTGTTGCCATGGCTTTTCCTGAAATGTTGGTGTGGTTGAATTGGAACAGAATGCCAGCAGGATTAATGCAAGATTGCATGTTTTGTAGAAAACATCTTTTACTTAGATACTGTGTGTTTGCTTCAAGACAAGAAATCTCTGGAGGAAAGTATCCGGCCTGCATTACAGAAGAAAACAGTCTGCACTGATCTAATTGCTCTTCTATGAGTAGGGCTACTGAAGCTCAAAAGACTTACCAAATTTCACAGAAGTAGAGGAAAAACTAAATATGATCTCTGGCAGAACGCCTTAGAGAAGATTTGCCATTGATAATTTAATATGTTATACAATGGCCAGTGTAATGTTTTCTTGGTCACATTTTCTATAGAGATTTGTTATTATTGTTCTGAATGAATATACAGACTTAGAGTTCCTAGCTGTAAATGCTTAAAGCTGCAAAATTTGAATAACTGCTGAGAACTGCAAACCCAAATTACTAAGACTTATAAAACAAAAAAAAATCAATCCTCAATTTTCATGGAAAGAGATAATTTAAGATGAAGGTGGTTACATCCAGCAGCATTGAACTTTTGATGAAATCTAATAACTTAGATAAAATTACTATATGGGAAGACCCAGATTCCAATTGCAGCAAAATGTCAAAATTTATTGATCTTCACACTGTGATTTTGCACCACAGGGCCATATTCTTTAATTATATTGTATGAATTGGATAATGCAGTTACTGTTTCTGTATGCACACCTGCCTGGCAACACCTCACTTCAAAACAAGTAGAGCTTCTTTTTACATCCTTTTACATCTTTGACTTTTCATAACTTGTTGGCAAATAATAACTTGAGACCAGTAATTCTGTTACACATTTTTCTAGCCAGTGTGCACTTGTGAGTGTATTTTCCTTTTACACATCATTGGAATCTCTTGGACACATCCCAGATTCATTGAACAATGCTTAGAAATTTTGCATTAAGACCCCTTCCCTAAAGGTAGAGCCACACAGCTTTGTGCAAGAGGAGCTTTATTCTGTACACCTTAGAGAGCTGTTGAGTAGGCTTAGTTAAACTGTAGACTAACTGTAGATCTGCTCCTGACAGGCTGAGCAGGGAGGGGCAACTTGCACTTCATGCTGCAGGACAGAACACAGCTGAGTCTTAGGATTATAAAATGCCTGTGTACAAATTATGAAAGTCAGAAATGTAAGCCTTTCTGCTGCACAGTGGGAGAGTCTTTTGTCCCAGAACAGATGGGGTCTTAAGTGCAGAAACTCTTTGAAGAATAAGAAAAATTTGTATATACCTGCAGGTCCCATGGTTTGACTTAAATAGTCCAGTAATTATTTTGTAAGAACAATCCACTTGGAACTGAGGAGATATTTTAAATTTGTTTCATAATTTCGCAGCCAGCTCAACAGTAAAGTGGTTGGTTCCAAAGCCTCACCATAAGCCCAGAGCTGTACCCATTGAAACCACTTCTTTTCTCTGCCTTTCCCCCTTCACCTCATCAAGGGGCTCACACCACCATGTAATCAGCCTTGCCAGTAACTGACCTTTCTGCTGAATTTCAAGTGGTTGCCAATTATGGTGGTGGATTTTGCAATACACTTCATTCACATCACGTTGTTCTGAACACAAGTAGGATGGTAATGATTGAGTTGCTGCAGATCCAATTTTTTTATAAGACAGAATGAGATATATAGTAAAGGTTAGAGTTCCTGTATCATTCTGTCTCCTTCATCTATGTTTCTGTTGGAAATGGAGCATTTTAATTTTGTTGTTTACTGGCAGAGAATACAGGAATGATCAATGAAGCACACAAACCATAAAGTGTCAGTTACAGTAATCCAGTCTGGCTCTGCCTACCCATGGTGGACATACAGGTTATAGCAGTTAATTTGTCAAATTCTTTCATGAAGTATGACTCCATGAGATGTGTGAACTTTCAAGTCTACCTCTACAAGAATGATGAAGAGCTCATGGGCACTTTGGTCCTCTTTAGAAGAACTCTATTGACATACCTAATGAAGAAAGCCATTTTTACCACGAGAGAGAAAGGGAGCACGTGGCAGCTTAAATCAAAATGTGGAATATTTATGTATAATGCTTCTCATTAGTCTGTAGACTGAGATAATCTTTGCCTGTGAAATACAGTCTTCCATGAGCCTGCCAACACATCCACAGTCACAGTCCTCACTTGAAGAAAAAAATTGCATCCCTTTTAAAACTGTGACCAAGAACCAAGTCAGGACCACGTCATATATCAGGAACCACCATGGGACATGGTGACCAACCCCAGTGCAAAAGCCCTGTGCAGTGTGATACAGCTGTAACTCAGGTGTCTCATGATGATGTCAGATGGCTGTTCTGCACCTCATAGTACTGGATATGATGTGGCGATATTCATATAATAAAAAGCAGGTTTCAAATCAGATCATTTCACATGTTTTACAGTAGTATGTATGCACTATTTAACCTCATATTGCCAAGGCTAAGGAATTTTATACTCAAGACTGGGTAAGCTCAAATGAAGGTGGTGAGGCAAGCCTCATTTCCCTCTGAGTCGTGGTTCCAGGTGAACAATTACTGTTGTAGTGGTACGTGGGAAGGGCATCAAGGAAGAAGAGGGGAGGATCACAAGAAACTATTAAGATTTTTTCAGCTTTTTAAATATACCTATTGTGTTTCTTTTAGGCCTACCATGAGCTGACAGAGAAACACTGGCAAGCACAGTGGGATCTGGAGGAGGAGGATGACTGTGAGAGCACAGAGGCTGTCGCCGATCTCTACAAGGTGATACATGCCGTTTGCTAAATTAATTTTGAAGATTGCCTAACCTCACCACAGTGTCAGGCCTGTGGGAAGATTGGGGAATTGCAGGAAGGATCAGGTCCAGGAATTGCCGCTCCAGAAAGCTAGGCTGGCAAAGCAGAAGATGGAGGCAGGACCATCTTCCATATTAGGTTCAGTATTAGGCTGCTTTTTCCATTACCTTCCCAAAATACTATATTTCCTAACCACATATTAGTTAGAAAATGCCTGCATGGTCTGCCAAAACATGCTACCCAGGTAGCTGAAAGGCTGCAGTAATGTTCAGAGCATACAATATCTGTCATTACTACCAGGAGGGAGATTTCATTTATGGGCATAATTATCTCCTCTGCACCGTAGCTGAATAATACTATTCTAAGTGAACTTCACTACATCTCCAAATACAGTCTTTTCATCTCTTTCTCACAGAGAAGTTTTTCTGACTGGTTAGTTCCCTGAAATAGGTTCAGATCTTTGGTCTAAGTAATATTTTTACACTTCCTTTTGTTATTGGTTTGGAAAATTCTGGGTGTTTCATGCTTTTGCATCATCTTTAATTATTTTCTCTCTGAGCAGAAATAATATGATAACATGATCTATCAGAAACATGATAACATGGTGAAGCCCAAAACCATAGTCAGTAATGACCTTTAATTAGGCTGGAACTAATCACTTTCGGCTCAACAGGAGCCTTGTCATGATTAATTATGACCAGATCAGGATGTTGTAGAAACTTGTGGTCCCTATCACGTGAGGATAATATACCCATACAATCTTAATTAGCACTCGTCCACATGCACTTTTTCAAATTCATTTGATAAAAAAATAATGCCACTCTATTTAGAACAAACAGTTTTGTCATGGTTTTATGTAATAGAACCATACAAGCAACAAACAATTTGAGAAAAATTACTCCTTTGGAGAAAGAAAAGGTTTGCTTGGAAGGATCCTACTCTGAATCTGAAGGATTCTACTCTGAATCAGAGGAGATTAATTGTACAAAGCTATGTAATATAAAAAAAGTTAACATGTTTGGTGATATTACTGTGCTCAGTTCATTGTCCATAGTTACTAACTTCTCCATTCCCTTCCTCAATTCACATGAAGTCTGGAGGCTAAACAATTTTTTTTAAATCCTGCACAGTTCCACCACATTTGTGAAATTATATTGCTTTCCTTTATTGTGTACTCTGCTTTAGTAACACTAATACCAGACTGAAAATCTTATTTCTTAAAACACTAAGCTTTCTTTCCCATTAAAGAAAAATTGGTTTGGGTGAATGACATTTTTCTAGAATTGCCAGGTTGCCAGGAAAACTGCACAGACTTGAACTCTGCCAGTTCACCCAGCTCTAGGCTTTCATTATATTCCATATTACAACTGCTCTCCTGTGACTAGACCCAAACAAACACCGCCAGACATGAAAAACTGCAAGTACTGTGATCCAACTGGCATCTTTTAAATGAGGGTTCACAAATCTTAATTTCCACCTTTCTCTTCTGGAATAAAACATTTTTACTGTGATATTTAACATAATGAACAACAGTACTTTCTCCCCTTAACCCCAAATATTGATACTGCAAACTGCTTTAGGAGAGGAGGCTGCTTTTGAATATACCTTGCAAGCTGGAAAGAAGAGATAATACAAATGAGCATAGCCACACCGAAGGTAAAAGGGGCTGTTCTGACTTCTACAGCTGAGGGAAGTGCAGTAGTTACATATTTTCCATAACCAAGGGCATAAAAGCAAAAGTAGACTTGCTGTTGAAGGAAGAAGGTGCATCTCACAAGCACAGTGCCTATGCTTCTCCCTCTGCTCCACCACACATCCAGAGCAGAAGTGCAGCCTGTACAAGCACAAGTCTTTCCCTGGGCAGCAGGACTTTGCCTCTTCTCTTAGTTGTTCACATTTGTCAGAGGGAGAAGCTGCTGCTACTACTGGGAAAGGCACGGTAGCAGTGGGAAGGTGATGGGAATTTGAGATACTCCACAGTGCAGTTGTGTGACTGCAGCTCAAGTGGATTTAAACAAGCAGACATTAACAAGCTGGGTACCAGCAAGCCTCACATGGCAGTAGTCAGCTCTGTGTTACAAGACCTATGTCCCCACTGGGTTTGGACCTTAGTCCTTTGTAGAACCAGCTAGTTTGGACACTTCTATAAACACTGCAAAGCTTGATGCTGCCTTTCCAGAAGGTCTGCACTCTCTGAAGCTTAACTGATAGTCATTTGTCTTGCAAATGAAGAAGTTGAAAGATGGTCTCAATGAAAAAGGTGATATTAAAATACATGAAGATGTCACCATGTGACTGAACAGGGAACCAGTGAGTATTCTGGGGACAGAAGAAAAGAACCTCGAAGTGCCATTCCCTTGTGGAAGAAGATCCTTAGCTTGTTTTCTAAGCCCTTACCAAATTTCTATGCCTTTTGCATTTTTTCATTTTTCACCTTTTAAACAGGCTATGTGTTCATCAAGATAGATTTATGTAACCCTCTAGCACCAGGGAAGTCCTTCCATGTACTGCTACTGTACATGGAAGAATTATCCAAATTGGTGAATAAATATGTAAAAACTCAATGATCTGGAAGCTGACTGTGTTTGCATAGAATAATTGAGTAGGTTTGTTTTGTGTACACATGAATAAATCAATTAAAATTATTTAACCAAGGTCAATGGAATCTGTTGATGCCTGAAGTGAATGAATGAATTATATTTGGAGGATAGTCTAGGACTTTTCAGCCACACTAGTGGATTAAAATAATGTGCTCTAGGTGAATAGTCTGTGTCTAGACACAGGCTCCATAACTAATTTTTGAAATGTGTGTTGAAGAATGGAGGTGAATGATTTTGATTATCACTGTATATCATAACTGAAGGAAAAATTATGCAAAGCTAATTGAATGGATCAGCCTGATATTTTCATGAACAGGGTCTGCAGAGTTATCCTGTGTACAAGGGATTTTGTGCTGGTTTTACCATAATTTTCTATTACATGGCAACAGTAACACATCACCCACCCCACTCCTTGCCCCAATACATCCTGTTCTCTTTCTCTTGAACAGATGAATGGCTATCTCAAGTCTGTCTCAAGTGTAACTTATCAGGTAGTCATCACCCTTTAATCTTTTCTCTTTTCTTTTT
>VZRX01021950.1:2482-77662 GCA_013398075.1 Notiomystis cincta | reverse complement strand
TTTTTTTTTTTTTTTTTTTTTTTTTTTCCTTTTTTTTTTTTTTTTTTTTTTTTTTTTTTTTTTTTTTTTATTTAGTTGTTGTTGTTGTGTGAGCTACCCATGTATTTCAGTAGGGAAACGAGAAGTGAAGAGGTTGGGGGATAACAATTCATTATTAAGAAAAAAGACATGCAGATTGCACAAAGGAAATCAATTAACAGCTAGAAATTACATAGTATGTGTTAAGATAGGTCTTTTTCATCTGCCTTTATTTCAAAACCATAAAAACACAATTTATTGTCATTTATAATTCCCCTTTGCTGATAGCAGTTCACCAGAATGTTATTTCATTTGACTTGACACAGGAATGAAATGCAGAAGAATTTAGACTAAACCTATTAAGTCATGAGTGCTATCAATGGGCAAGGCTGTAGACATTTTATGAATGGGTAGGCATAAATGTGAGTTTGAGGAAAAGTATTTGACTTTTTCCTTTGTTAATAAAAGGGAGAAAAAATATTTTTGACAAGATAAAAAGTACAGATTCTCAGAGACTTACTCTTTTGTTACTTTCCTTAGGTAATTTTGTTAACATGAGATATGGTTAGGGATGCTGAACTGCATTTTTGAGTACCAAGAGCTGGCATCTTTTTAAGGGAATCACTCAGTTTGTCTCAGGTGGAAATCCATATCAAGAGACCTCCACCCCAAAGGCTCACTTTTGAAATTTTTGCCCTGTGACTTACCCCAAAAATACAGCATCATCTGATAGATTAAGTCTGTGAACTCATACCATGGGAGCCTTTTCTAATTCTGGGTTTGGGTACTATTAGATTTGTTTTGGTCACTTCAGTCAAAGCTGATTCAAGATGTCTGATATGGGTAGCCTTCATTTTGAAGTTTTCCTCTTGCCTTACTGCATAAGAAATGTGTTTTACCACTATACAGTTTCACAGTTTGCAGATAGTTAGATCTCATGAAGGACATAACCTTATCCACAAAGGCATATTTCTGAAAAATGAGTACCAAAAGGGAAGATTGAAACTGCCTCCTGAATAAATCAAAGTGAGAGGGCAAGTGCCCAGTGAGAGGGCAAGACTGAAATTTCAATAAACCTCCATTTTAAATGTGTAGAAGTCAAGCAGTGGGGCTTTTTTATTAACTTGTGCTAAGGATGACTTCAATGTCATTGTGTTTTATTGATGTTAGGATGCTTAAAAGCATGTAGGGTTTTCATTTTCCAATTGATTTTCCAGAATTCTTCACATGGAAGAGAGAAGTACATGCAATCATCTTTTCCCTGTTTCGAGTGAGTGTGTCTTCTGAGTGTATGTGAAGCATCTTCTCGTGGTCAGTGGTGTGTGTGTCCAGTGCCCCAGAATTTTCGATGTATTTATGGGATGCATGAACTGAGTATCGAATCTCTGTCCTTTGTAAGATACAGTGTGGGTTGGGAGATGAATCTCTTACCTCCTAACCAAAGGTCCTAGCCACTGAGCTTCTGGAGGCACAAGCAACAGTGTTCTACAGCTTTCATCAGATACTTTAATTCCTTTAATAGAATGTTCTTTCACAAGTTAACAAATAGCTGTGTAGTTGCCTCTTTGAGATAATATATACTTTTCAGTGGCTGGCATGTAAAATAAACTACAACTAGCCTTTCTAAATACATTTTCCTGCTTCACAATTTCACTATTCACTCATCTATAAGTAGTAACCTTTTAATCATTTAGGTTTAAGGGGGAGAATTAATATTGTTCTTTGAGTGAAATCTGATAAGCTATGTATTTCTCCTGTTTTTTGACAAAATTACATATTTACAGCCTTGTTTAAAATTCAGACGCACTCAGCATTTTAATCTAAGCCCATTTTATTTCCATGTATACCCCATGGTATTTCTTAATGCTTGATGTATTTCTCTGGGGATTTTTTGAAAAGCTTTGAGATTGACTGCCAGGTACTACAAACAGGTTCATTCAGTACTGCAATCAGCTATTCTATTAATGGAATCAATTTGAATAAATTTCATTAAGTCAGAGCTCTAAAAACAAGAGATGGCATATCAGGAAGCTTGTAAAAAATATTTGTAGAGGCTCTAGTCCAAAAATAAGATCCTGGAAGCAGTTCTGATTTTCCTTTTCTTTCCTGTGGATAATAACTTTTATAACACATAGTGTGCCATCCCTGCTCATAGACAGATTTTATTGCAGCTGGAAATCAAGTACATTCCTTAGAGTACAAATAGTTTTGAACTATTTGGTTAGCTTGAGTCGCTGGGTAGAATTCAATCTCATCTGCAATCTTTCCTAAATGTAGACTTAGTATTTCCCCTAGCAAATTTTAAGAGGCAATTCCACCACATTTCCCTCGGTTCTGCACTAAGCAGCATGGCTGCTGTGTTGTCCCTGTGGTGTGGCCTCTGGGTACAGCATGCTGTCCTCTGAGGTCTGGCATGCAAGGACTGCCTGGGCTCTGATGTCTGTGTGGTTTGGCCCATCACATTAATGAGGTGATATAGGTAGGTGATTTTGTGGTATGAAGGACCTAATCACATTTTTCTTTAGTAGCTGTCCCCACTGTGGTAGTGCCAAAGGTAAGAGTACAGTGTAATTTGAAGGTGCAGGGGGTGCAAGGCAGAACAAAATGGCACTGACAACAAGGAACAAAATACCTTATTTTTGTTCTGTGCAAAATATTTCCTAGCAAATAATAACACAGAGTTCTGAGCATGCCAGGGAAATGCTATCAGTTCTACAGCAAAATGTGTTCAAAAGGGATTTAGCTGCCATTGTTTAAGAATAGAATTCCTTAACACCCTGCCTGAGATCTCTTGATACTGCAGTGGAAATGCCACAGACTTCTCTAGACTGCTTCTGAACTATTTCAGACCCAACAGAAATTCTTGTATCACTGAACACAGAGTAAAGGCAGGAGAACTAATACGTCCTGAAGGGCTGGTAAAGCTCACAGGAGAGATGGTTTACAGAGATATAGCCATTATTCTTTAAATGTTGTATGGGATATGTAGATTAGAAATACAATATCTTTGAGTTTATGTTAAATCTGAAAACTTGGAGACTTGGATTTTAAAATAACAGCAGAAGAGAGAATTCAAACCAACCCCTTGGCATTGCTTTTTCCAAGCTGAGCCAGGCCCACAGCCAGATGATGAGGATGGTATAAATTCTGCCTCTTGTAACTGTCATAATTAAGGAGTAGGGGAAATAATCCTTCAGTACAGAATGCACCTGTGTAGCAAATGTTACCCTATGATGCTGTCATGTCCAGATTGTGAACAGTCACTAGAAATGGGAAAAGTATTATCAGAAATTAGGTATTATATTGGGTCTTTGACTACTAATTCTCATACTTATGCCCAGTACTCAGTTTCAAAAAGCCATAGTCCAATTTTCAAGAATTCAGAATACTTTGAGATTAAAGAAAGCCAGTGGGAGCTGAATTCTGAAATTTCTGCCTTCTTTCAACAGGTAAGAGAGTGGAAAGAGCTGTGACAGCTCATCTCAAAGGTGCAGTGAACACGTTTTATACTGTTGTGCCTCAATTTTATCCATAAGAAGAAGTGACTGCAGGGAGCTGTTAAGCTATTTATTGTTTGTGAAACAGCTAATTAATATGATGATTAGCATCCTAGAGGGATCATAGGAGGAAAATAATAATTTAGTACTCAGTGCACAGCTTGTGTATTTTACAATAAATGAGAAATATTATAATATCTTTCAGAAATCAATCAGTTCAAAGGATATTCATAAACCTAAACATGGAACAGACAAAAGTGTCATGGAAATATTACATGGATCTCAAATATATCATTATGGGGGCACAGAACTACATTTTACATTCAACCTAAAATCTGATCTTTATTTCTGAGTTCTTGTCCTTGCACTTTAACATCCTCTTTCCATTTTTGTGGAGTTTTTTTAATTATTATTTTAAAGTATTTTCCATTTTATGATTCAATATCTAGCAGTTGGAATGGACTCTTACACAATAATACATTATAGCAGCATATGCCCTCCCCCAAATAAAATACCACTAGAACTTTTCTTGTCTATGAGCTGCAGACAAACATATTTGACATCTAGATAAATACCCCTGTGTTTTTATTGAGAGATTCTAGATTTTTATCATCTAAGAAGTTGTAATTAAACCTGTATTTAAAAGAAGGCAGCATCTAGAAGACCTGACTTGTTCTTTTAACAGAAATCCTTAAAAGACTTTAAAAAATATTATTGTTATTTTAAAGAAAAGAAAGAAATACAGGTGTTTTCAAGAGGGTTGACACCAGTTTGCAATGAAAGCAAGCCCAGCTAGGCAGTAAAGCTTTTTGGACTGGTAGGATCATGCAGAGCTCACACAAAAATAGCTCATCATCCTGCAGGAATACTGCAGTGTCCATGTGACTTTCCAGTGTGGTTTTGTTCCCTTTTCAGCTGGGAAAGCTACCTGACCCCACTCCTTCTCCCCAGGAATTATCTCAAATTGTACCAAGTTTGCCAACTCAGCTCCTATCACCACTGTGTATTTGACAGTGAAACTAGAACAGTTTTTAGCTTGGATTCCATCTGACTAAACCACCCCAGTGCTTCTTGGGAGTGAAACAGCCTCAGCAATTAAAAACTGCTCATATAGGACTAGTTTCATTAAAACCACCAGAAGATGATTGTTTTCCTAGGCTTGAAACTATTCTGCATCAGGATTAATTTGAATAATTCTGTTCTTCAGGCATTGAAGAGTGTCATATTTTGCAGTACTATTGACATCACTAATGTCACTTTTGTCTAGCTAAGAGCCATAGTGTCCCTTTTAACTCTTCCCTCTTTCTTCATTCATTTCATACCAGCACCTGTGAAAATGTGCCTATGAGATGTTGTGCTACTCTGGATTGTTTCCACAGCAAGTTTCGAAATAGGTGTTCTTATAACACATCACCATAGCCAGTAAAACAAGATACTCTTCTCTACTGTGGCCCTATGTGAGGTCTCGTGCTCTTGCAACTGTTACATTTTAAATGCCTTGTAGCTTGAACCAAAACATTTAAGCTGTCTGTCTATCCACAAAACCTGGTCTTTTTAACTCAAGCCTTAGTGGCATTGGATTTTAGCTCTAGGATTTGATCACCAGCCCAGTGTATTCACATGATTCCCTCACTGGCATCGTGGAACCTGCAGGGAAACAGCTCCAAAGGGCTGGGGATTCACTTTGTCACCTGTTTCTTTCTATCCCTCTCTGTGCCTCTGTTAGGAGCTGTACTCTAAGGCTTCCCATGCTTTAGAAGAGCTGGTGACAGAGCTGTTTCTTCAGACCCTGCCTGTGGTGACTGGCCTCTCTGTAAGAGAATGTGAGCTTCTGAAAGAGGAATGGCAGGAGAATTTGGTCCCTCAGCTGGAGAAATGGGAGAACCACCGCCAGAGACGCTGGAAGCTTTTCCAGGAGCAGCTCTTGCAAGAAAAAGAAGTAAGATCCATGTTATGTTTTGGTATCTCAGTGTCTAAAAAATGGGATCTGGAAAAAAATTATCAAGATACTTCTGTATGGGGAGTGTTTAGTGTATAAATATATACCCTGGTCCAGACTCAGCTCCAGGCTCAGGAGGGGCAGTTTTACCTGCAGCATGGAGTGAATATGTATGCTGTGCATGTAGGCTTGCCTAGGGGAGTCAGAGAGTAATTACTGAACATCTGTCCACAGTGTTTGACAGCTTTGTCAGCACATAAACAGTTTCTGGCAAGGCTGCTCTCTGATGTCCTCAACTCTTGGCATCTGCAGGAAGAGTTCAAAAAAACCTTCACCAGGTCTGTTTGGAGAGGGTACATATGAATACAGTTTACAGGCAAGAAAGCCATGCAATCATAAATATTTCTTACTAATTTTTATGTATTAATACTGTAATAACTGGAAACATACAATACTTACTTTTTTAAACTTACTCTACTCTGGGAAGGTGAAAAAACACACATCCAGCTTTCCTGCTCTGTGTGTGCCCACCACAGGGGACATGGACACCTGAGGAGAAAACAAGAGTAAATGCAGAGACAGATGTCTTTAGCATCAGGCTGGGGCTCCAATATATCTTCAGTTTATTCAGTGCTATGTCTCTGTTAACGCTGCTTCTAACACAGCTTAGTCAAAGAAAGACCTTCTCTATTGAAAGGTGTGTCCTTTCCTAAATGTTAAGTGTATGCTGCAATGTATAGAGTAATTGGAGCTTCTTAAATATCAAGTTGGCAGATTTCTTTAACACTGGCAGAATCTTATTTTCCCTTGCCCTCGCCCTCATTCTCCAAAGCATCTGACAATCCAGTACATTGTTAATGAGGTACTGAGCAAGTCCAGAATTAGTGCAAACTGCATTAAGGTGCTCAACTTTTTCACCCATTTGTTTTTAGGATTATACTGTAAAACACTGATTCAGAAAACTGTGGGCTTCCTACTAAATCTGAGAAATACAAAAATAAAGTTTTTCACTGGAAATTTTTAGACATTTCACATTTCCTTTTTTTCTTCTATATTTTCCTTGATCTGGAGTTATGCAACATGCACCTCCATGATCTTTTTATATTTCCTTTATTGTAACTGACCTGTTTTGAAAAACAATTCTGGTTTTCTGTTTTAGTGTCACAGGGCTATCTAGCAAACTAAACTAAACTGTGCTTGGGACCAACCATGGATGCCAGTGAGTCTGCTCACATGCTTAGTTAACAGTGAGCATTTGCATTTTCCAGGACTGTTGGCTGGCATTTAGTGTTTGATTTTGGCATATCTGTACATACATACACTGTACATACAGTGATTAATGAAACAATGTCTGACCTCAATTTTTCTTTATTGCTATTTTAGCCCTTTTTATCAAGGATTAGATTGAATACCTGACTTGTCAGGTTTAAACCTTGCTGTTCATTATCACATTCATCAAGGGTGCACAAATTGCCTGTCCTGGTATGTGCATGGCCTGAGCAGCCTGGTCTGGTAAGTGAGCTATGAGCACGTCTCGTAGTGCACAGAGCCCTAAGCAATGTGCTGGCATTCACTGTCATAAAAAAACACGGAGAAGCCCGAGGTTCTGGTGGGCAGCTTATGAATAATGTCATGTCAGAGTGATGCCAGGGCACCTCTGTGGCCCTTCCACTGTCCCATTGAACCTCAGCTGTTGCTCAGGGCTGGAGGGGATGCATTTAACAGATAAGAGACTCACCATAGAGAGGGACATCTCAAGTCTGGCGTTTTGGTCCCAAAATGCTGTTTGTACGTTCCTCTGTTGCTATCATTGGGCACACTGTTGAGTGGAGAAACCATACCCTGGGAATTTTTCTCAAAGGATTTAAAGGATTAGTTCATCTCCATCACTCAGCTGCTAGATAATTGGTCTTTGGGCAGGACTGTGTGATGGATTCATTGTATGAGAATTCAAGTGTTCTGGTCTTGCCCAAGCATAGGTTATTTAAATTAGAAAATTGACTTTCCATTACTTTCAGTAAGCATTACTTTCCTAGCATTCATAATGTAAAGCAGATGACTTCCTAGCTGAAAAAAAAATTAAAAATAAAATAATAAAGGGTTTGCTGACATCATTAACAGTAATTACTGAGGTATAGAGCTATAGAGGAATTAACTTCGTAATGACAGAGCTCTCCCATTGGTCTCTGACTCACCAGCTCTGCAGCTGGGCTTTATTCAATACAAAAATTTCCTGAGTGGCAGACAGAGCTGTCCTAAGGACAAGTGATTCTGCAGGATAAATTCCAAGAAGAGATAATAGTTCCTCTTAGTGAGAAATTCATCTTATGATTCCTCAAGACAATATTCTGTGCAGGAGCCTAAGTACCTTTTTTAACTTAATTCTTGTGGCTTTTTGGAAAGGATTTGAACTGGATAAAAAAATCTGCTTTTATCTCCAAAGAGAGCATGCAGGGAGATAGCCATTCCACCAAAGCTGGGCTGGAAAATTTTCCTGAGTCTGAAAAACATCACAACCCATTCTATTATGTTCAAATGCAAAGCACATTTCTTGTCCCTTTCCTAGTATAAAGCAGCAAAGCAGCAGCGTGAACATTTAAGCAATAAGATGACACTTGCGTCCTACAAAAAGGAACACCTGGTTTCCACCTTAAAAAGAAGACATATAGGACACTTGTGACAGGTGATTATGTCATTTGAGAGATCCCATAAATGTGTTAGAGTGCTGACTGTGACAAAAGATCCATAAATCAACTGTCATATTGACAGGCCTTTTAAATTGTTAGGCATTTTGCAGCAGAGACGTCTTTTATTTGCCTTTTGATAAATGTGCTGTGCTAAGAGTTATTACAATCACCTCCTTTACAGGCTTGGGAAGTCTTGACACCAGAAGACTTTTCATCAGGATGTTTTGCAACCTGTGTGCTTTTCAAGTTGGCTCTAAGACATTTTTCCCTTTTACTTGAACCACCATTTTTTTAGATCATCTTTTCTAGCATTTGTACATGTCTGGAATATGATGTCCTTTGAGGAAAAAGAATCACTTTTACAACTGAAAAGAAGAAATATCAGTTTCATATATTACTTTGCCCTATGGGCTTGAGGATATGAGTGAGGCAAATGGGAATAAATGACAAATGAAAATAAATTTTGAGCATTTCCCCACACAGTCCCTAACTCATGATTGCTGTAGAGAGCAGTGTCAGGGAATAGCCTCCTGCACAGGCTGAGACTCACTTGGCAGTCAGTGTGCATCTCACCCCATCTACAGGCCGGGATGGAGAAATCACTTTCCTTCCATTCCCTGAATAATCTGTGCTAAAGATGTCAAAACAGAAATGAGAGGCATATTCCTCACCTTTGTTACTAGAGAGTAATGCTTACCTTCAGCAGTGCTTCAGAAGATCTTGTAATGGACTTGTGACCAGGAAGCAAAATATTTGGAAGCTTACAGAATAAAACAGGATGAGATTTCCATCCATTCCCACATCATTGCTTGACACCCAGAAAGCTGAACTGGCACCTGCTTACCATTTTTGACATGGCATTTTATCACTTTCTCAGGTTTATTTCTTTGTGGGGAATGACACACAGCACAAAGCCTGACCTTGCCACCTGGCCTGAAGAAATAGTTGTCTGTGTTTTCTGGTTTGCAGCCATATGCCCACAGCCTCAACATTCCTAGAGAGCCTTTGCTGTTGCATTTCTGCCTCTGTGTGTGTGATGTCTTCATGTATTTTCAAGGTGGAAAATACCCAGCTCTGCCAGTCCATCCCAGTGAGCTGCCTAAGTGTTGCTTCAAATAAAATGTACAATATTCTGTTTATTCCAGCTGGTCCTTTCTGTCCTGATCATCTTCCCAATGGCCTTTTTGAGACAAAACACTGGTTTAGTATTTGGTCTAATTCTCAATCTTCCTTATTTATCATCTCATCATAAATGTGTAATAATCACCCTCCTTTCCTCTTGTTCTCTTACTACTTACCTGACTGAAGTACTTTCAGCGTTCAGTTTAATAACTGCATGCTGGAGGAATTTCTGCTGTATTCTCCATTTCCCACTGGTCTCTGAGACATTTTATAAATTCTGCATACAGATTACCTCAAATGCACTCTTAATGGAAAAGATGACTCATTCTTCAGAAGAAACTCTTCACTACTACAGAACTAGGCTGCTTCTCCATAAACAGAAGTAAAGAACAACTACAAAAAACAGTCATTGTTATCACTGAGTGCCTTTTTGGATAGGATATACTGATAGCAAGTGAAGTGCTATATTTTGGGTTCTTAGCCTGCAATATTATATCATTTACTATTCCAGTTGTAATTCAGATATCATCTCCTGTCTTCTGTCTCTTGATGATATATACTCTCATGCTGTTTGACTTGCCCTTCAAGAGCAACTTCTCAGTGAATAATCAGGTCTCCAGAAGTGATGGAAACCCACATCTGAACCACAGCCAATCTCTCATTGGAAATAAAAACACTTCCAGAAAGTAAAAGATCGTTTTCAGACTTTCTTTTAACTGCTGAAAGAGACATTAAAGTACACAATGTGATGGATCTGCAAGGCGTGTGCAGAGAGGTGTGAAACACCAGAGGCCACACCAACAGAGCTGCTGAAGGGAAATGCTGATACAATTATTACTTCAAGCAAGTCTTTACCGTCTGTCATTGTGATACCTGGAGACCTGATAGACCTTAATTTGATGCTTGCAGCATGCAGTCAGAGAAGACACTGTGCTCAGCTGTGCTCTGTGATTATCACTCACCTAGACTCAAATCAGTTGAGATCTGGCTGCACAGGTATCTCTGAGGCTCTTGCCAAGAGCAGCCTACTGGGTCTCATGCCATGCAGTCTTTTGGGCTGTGCTTCTCATGCTCAGCTGCACTCTTCCCATCTGCCACTTGTTGTTGGCTGCCTGCCCATCCTTGTCAGGCATCCTGCTCAGGAATGTGTGTTTTGGTAAGGTTTTATACATGGAGAGAGGTCAGTTAGGTGTGTCACTGTGTATACTTACAGAGGAGGCACTAGCAATGAAAAAAAGACGTTTTTATTTTGAAGCCAAAGATGATGAGGTTTCTGATGTTCTGCACTTCCTGAGGGTTCACTCTGTGCTCACAGAGAAAGCCTGCCTCTCTCTCTCCTGCACAGATCACTGCTTCCCAAGGAAAAGACTCATATCCAGTAGGGAGGTGCAGTACCATTTCTAATTTCTAACACTTACAGTTGTGCAATGATACATTTGTGCTGGTTTTAGCACCAGATGGAAACTAAATGAGCTGCTCCCCTTCCCCTGCCTGTTCCAGTAAGGGAGTGGCAAAAGCAGAGACTATGGGTTAAGATAACACTACTGAAAGTACAAAGCCATGGAGTAAGAAATGCACAGTAACAACAGCAAAATTAATAGCAAAGGTATACAAAAAGAGAAGGTGTTTTGCCCAGCAAAAAGGAGTTCACCGCTGGGAAGAACCAAACACAAGGCTGACACTCCCTGTAGGTCACATCCACCTGGCTTCCCCAGACAGGGGTAATGTGGCAGCCGTTCTGCACACCTTCCCCGTGGCCATGGGGAACAAAGGCAGGACAGCAAGGGCACTCCCCTGGCTAGCATTTCCCACACCCCCCAGCCTGAAACAGTGAAAACAGTGAAAGCCAGTGACAGAGGGATCCCCTGAGTCAGGCTGTGCTGCCGCTCTGCTGGGCTCAGCTGTGCACAGGTGCTGTGCCGCTGTTTGTTCCCCTGCGCTGGAGGTGGCCCTGCAGCTCACTGCCGCTTTTCCGACCATTCTGCCACCTCCTTTGAGCTCAGCTCAGCTGGCCCAGGCTCAGCTCAGCTGTTGTCAGCAGGGCTCTTCTTGACCAGACTGGGGTTTGACCCCACCAGTCCTTCCCCCGTGGCAGCCTCTGCAGCGGCGCTGTCGCTTCAGCCCTGCTGCTGCTGAGCGTGGTTGCCTCTGTCCCTTCAGCACCGCGTCCTGCAGCCGCGTTCCGGAGGAAACGGGAGGGGGAGCGGGGGTGCTGCCGGGGGCTGGATCCGCAGGGGTGATGCTGACACCTCCCTGCTGGAGAGCGAGGGGCAAAGCGGTGCCCAGTTCTGAGTGGCGCTCGTTTTCACCCCGAAATCACTCCCACAGGTGTGATGTGGGTGGTGTAGAGTAACTACTGGGATATGCCCACACCTTCACCCCCTCCTGCAACCAGGACAGCATCTAATCCTTCACTGGACACTGGTCATACTGATCTAGTGAAACCTACCTGTCTGCCATCACAGAGAATTTAGTCTCTCATGTTCTGAATTAGGCTGGAACACAAAGTGAAACTGTCAGACACCCTGGGTATTATATTTAATTTAGGGCTCTGAATACATCAGCAGGTAACCTGCTTTTATTCAGCTGCCGGTAGCCTAATATATACTTTTCATCTTAGAGTAGGAGTTGGAGCCTTGCAAATATTTAAGCCTACAACTTACTATTCCTTTAATTCTGGCAAGTTATTAAACAAAATCTTAAGTCCATATCTCAAAAAGTTTACGGTGTAATGGAAACCCATCAAAACTCATTTAAAGATTAAATTCTTTGATCTAAATATCACCCTGAAGGAGCTGTAAACTTGCAGTCCATATACTTGCCTAATCATGTAATCTTTATTTCCAGCTATTAGCACTGTATACTATGACAAAACTGTCATGAAAGATATCTTTATTTTATTCATTGAAAATAAAAACTACATTCTCTTCCAGTGAAAAGAAAAAAACAAATAAAAAGCCTACTGCAACCTGCTGATAAGAGTCAATGCTTTAGTTTGTGCTATATTGTTTTTTTTTTCTTGTTCCTCTGTTCCTGAAACCAAAAAATCTGTAGAAGACACAGCTCAGGGCTGATCAAAACCAGTGCAAAGCTTTTCTTTTCAGTGAGGTTTGCTTAAGATTTTGATAACCGAAAAAAATATTCCGAAGTCGAATAATTTTAATTCAGCATGAGTTTGTTCTTGAAAGCAAGGCATGATATTTTTAGCAAAATAAAGCCTTTTTTCTTATTGCAGTGACTGACTGAAGTCAGAGTATCATCTAATATTTGTGATTCTTTTCTCTGCTTTTAGCTCTGGATGACAGAATATGCTCTATCTGCTGTGATGCAAAAGCACCTGGCTGAGAAACAAGAGAAGATAATTCAAGGTGTCATAAGCAGACTAGGATGCCTCAGTGATGAGTAAGCACAGTTTCATCAGTGAGCAGTGGGGTAAAACCTCACTGGTTGCATGCTCAGTTAAAAACTTGTGTACATTACATTGTGGAAAGCCTTGTTGAGGGATTATTAGCACCTTCAGACAGAGATAATTGCTCTGTTTTTTTGTCTAAATATCAAAAGCAAATTAAAAAAAATAGACATATCACAACTCCTGGGAAGTAGAAAACATAGTCTTATGTGATTTGTCACTGATGTGCTTTGTGAGTATCTGCTGTGTTTTTGAGTGGTTTCTAGTCTTGAACCAGCCTCTCTCTGCACTCCCTATGTCACACTGGAGATGCACTTTCTGCAAAATAAAACGTTTACTCCAGCAGCATATTGAATAGTTATTTAACTATTTTATTTCTATTTTCACTTTAATTTAACTTCAGTGTGACAGAACTAGAAGTGTAACACAGCAATACCCATTCTTTACAGCTGAGCAGCTTTCCAGGGCATGCTTTGCATGGAAAGACATTGCACAGAGTGAAGAATAACTCTTGTCACCTTTAAGCGATGACTTTGCTGAACACAGGTGTGCCAAACCAGCGAGCAGCTTCACTGATGGGTTTTCAATGGTCCTTTTGGCAGCTCTCTTCGCTATGTGCTGCAAAAGCAGCGACTTCTGCTGGGTCCAGTGCTCCGAAGGTTGGGCGCCCGGAGAGTCGGAGCCGCGGCCCTGGCGCGCATGCGGCTGTCCAGAAAGAGGAGCTCACTCCAGGAGCTGAGAGAGCAGCACACCCTGCAGGAGGGATCCTCCCTGTGCCAGGATGAGGACCAGTGGCAGTTACAGAAGGCAGTGGTAGGTACAGTGGCCAGGTGGGTTGTCTCCAGAGGTCTCATGTGCTGTGATATTTGGCATTAGAAGTAGCCATGGCAGATCTAAACAACCAAAAAAAAAAGAAAACCAGTTCAAGCTCCAAGGAGGAAGAAAAATATTCTCTGTCAAAAATGTGCCCATTGCTGGCATAGGAGGTCCCTGAGTGTGCCTGTTGTAGTTTGGGCAGACATTTTAAAATCCCCTATACTTTGTCTAGTGTATAGCCATCTGTGAAATGTGTTATCCTAGCAAGCTTATTTAGCAATTCTTTTATATGAAAATACTGATGCAATAAGGCAAGGATGCCAACATGTACAAAGGACTTCTGCAAAGATACTGCTTCAAGGTAAGAGAAAGTTCTATTAGTTCTGCTGAGGGTCATAATATCCTCTTGAGAAGCTCTTACTTGAGCATGAGGAGAAATTCTCACTCCTACCACACCTAGCAAGTTCTTCTATATTGTCATAATTCTTCATTCTTTCTTCTCTCTCTGTCTGTCCATAAGAAGTTCAGCATCCATTACCAATCCTCAGGTTACTGTAGGTCAAGAAGACAGAAGAAAGTTTAAGGGATTTTTAGACATGATATTCCCATAGGTCACTTTCATATGTGTTCGTGACTGGTTTTTAGTGTTGATCTATTAAGTGTTGTTGGTTATTTAATTACCTGCATTGGATATTTGTGTAGAACAGCACCACATTTCATATTTCAACCTCAGACAACCCTCCCAGCAAGAGTCAGTGGTAGCCCTGCCCACCCACTGCTGCTGCACATATGATTTGAACCCATCAAACACTTTGCAGCTCTGTACTCCATGCTTTTGATGTGTAATTAGCTGAGAGAAAAAATTTTGTATCCCTCTAATTTTGATTTGCATAATAGAAACTCTCAATCTCCACATGGAAAAGGAATTTAGGAAAATCTGTGACCTGCCGTTTTCGTATTTGAAAAATGTCAATTGAAGCAGTTTCTGTTAAGTTTGAAAATCTGAAAAACTCATTAACATTTAGAAGAAATAAAATATAAAATAATAAAATACAAATGCAGATCACTACATTCCTCTTGCTTTCCACTACTCCCTCTCACTTAGCTCACATGGAGACATTAATTGATGCAATCACTGGGTTCCCTAATGACCATGAAATGTCCTCAGGTATGATGAGTGTTCCTTTGGCCTCTCTCCATTACAGCCTCTTTCCCAGTCCAGCTAAAACCCATCTCACAAGGAAGTGCCTAAAAATGTACATCTAAGATTCTTGCTGCTGAAAAAGTAGGGCATAGATGTAGAATGGTGAAAAGTCAAGAGAGAAAAAACATGTTACAAACAACCTCCAAAACTAGAAACAATCTATAAGGAATTCAGGAGGAGGTTAATTTGCAGACACTCAAAGAGATTTTTAGACATACTGTGTTGCTTTACCCAAACTTAATTTTTGCTTGGGCCAGTTTTATACTGGTGGACAATGTCCTGTCCATCCATTGATTTCATATAGAATGTAAAATGACTGCAATGAATCCTAACATGAGTATAATCACATGACATTGGGTGTCTCAAAAAAAGGAGAAACAGTTTAATGACATTCCAGCTTTCTGAAAAACCTCAAAAACATACATCTTAGCTATAACATGTCAGAACAACACAGCATTAATAGAACCTTATTATATTTACAGATGAATGTGGGCTAAGCAGGTTCTTTTTCTGCTTTCATTTCATATTTCCAAAAAGGCATCAAATAGGCACTGTCAAATCACCCCAGAAAATTTGATGTTATTTAGCCTTTAATGAGTATATAAATCTAAGGACATTCAGCAACACAGTAGAAGGCCATCTATGGCAGTCTAGTACATTTAAGGAAGATGGAACAGGCTGTAATGGTGACCAGATAGTACTGTTTCAGTAAGGAGAGTTTAGATGAAAAGTGGATTTAAAATGAAGCATAGAAAATGGAGGCAAGGATGGTCTAAAGGACTTTACTCTTTAGCCTAAAAAGTAGGTGTCTTCTGGAATATCATAGGTTTTGAAACTGGCATCAAATATGCAACTAGAGAACAATATTTCACGTTTCTAATGAAAGAAGAGAGCACCTAGCAAAGTTACCAGATGGCAGGTTCAAAATGAAGGACTATGTGGGGAAGCTTTAGAACTCACCACCAGAGGATGTTGTGCAAATGGTTTTCAAGTGCTGTTCCACACCTTCATGACCTGTCCCAAGGGTCATTGTACTCCCAAGTACCAACATACCAAGTTTTTTCTCAGGTAGACCACACAAACTATGCAAGTATTCCTGTACTTGCCTTGCTCCTGTGCAGTTTATCGAGGCATCCACGATTATCTCTTACTGGACTCAGGATATTTCACATATATGTGAATACATCACTTGGAAGTGACTAATAGGACAGGATGCAGCTTTTACTGTCCATATCACAGCAGAGGCTCTAGTTCTGTTGCAAAGACAAATGTCTTACAGGACTGCACAAACTTCCACTGTAAATTGCATTATTATAATTGTTAAAACCATAACATTCTGAATGGCTGCAGGACTTTCTTTCAAAGTGAAGCCAACTACAACTGTTAACATATTTAAATGGCAGTGCTGTCTTATTGTCTGATTACCAGGAGTCCCACATTCGTGAAGAGGAGGAGAAGCTTGAGGAAGAAACACAAGAAACCAATTTAGAATTTCACCAGCAGCTAGTCACAGAAATCCAAGAAGCTCTTCAGTTTCTTCAGCAGCACATGGAGCAGGTGATTGGGCAGACACTGCTGCAGCATGCCCGAGAGGAAGCTGAAAAAAAGAGTTCAGATGATGGACAGGACTTCAAGGTATGGAAAGGGTGAACAGCAGTATTCCAGACAAAACAGGGGCTACTTTGCACAGATGGAAAGCAATTTAATGTATGCAATACCCTGTGCCTGGAAGTATCAGCAGAAGACCATTAGGACCTGGGTTAAACTGACCATAACTTGCAAAGTATTTACAAGCTAACACTTGTGTAGCAGTATGGTATTTGCTACAGCAGCCAAAACAGGTTTTATAAAGTCAAAAACTGGAACAGGAAAAAAGTTGTCAGAACTCTTGATGGCAGAGAATAACAAAAAGAAGAAAGAAATGGAGATGGTTATCCATTGATAAAGGTTTGATGACTAATTAATAGTGTTTATATACTAACAGCTTAATATTAATTCATAGATAAATAATTAAATTAAAATTAAAACTTACATCATAGATTAATAATTTTTTTCCAAAGTAGATATTTAGATTTTCTGTGTAATGGAAAGTCACAGCAGAGCTACACATAGATTCGATTGCTTTGTTGGCAGTTGCCTTGACTGTTAAAATGGGCTGTAGGGAATGACCCCTTCCCAGATAGAGATGAGGCAAATTAGGAAGATTGTGCTGCAGTTTTTTATGTTGAAATATTGCATGGTTTTCAGTATCTCAGTCTGCCCCATTTTTAAAGCCACGTTTTAAATTCACAGTTCTGTTTAAAATGGGCTGTATAGGTATGGGGGTTTTCTTAAACAGTTCAAAACACTTTTGGGCTTGGAAAATGAATTGTGACTTGTACTGTGTGATACAGGAGAGACTGGTGGAATCTGCTGTTGAAAGTGTGTATGGGACCAGCAATAATATCAATAGACTGGTGCAAAACTACTACCAGCAATTAGGAAAAATCACAGAGGTTTATGAAGGGAAAAAGCTTCAATATCTGAAATCCTTACAAGGTATGTATGATATTGACAACTATAAGACAATTCTCTCTCCCAGTGACTGTGCTTAATGTAAGGCTGGAGAATTTTGCTTCTTCTGGCATCCCTTGGCCTAGTAAATCTGAATTTAGTCTGCCTGGCACAGCCACAGGAGAAACGGTGGAGAGTATCTCCCCTTGCACAGCCAGCCCAGCCCAGGTCTGAGTACATTCAGTAACTGCTCCCTGATGGTGCAGTTGGTAGGAAAGGTGCCCATCAGCCTCTCTGAGTGCTCAGAAAAGGTTGGATGCTCCCCACATGAAGGTATGTACCCTGAACTGTTGCAAACCAATCCATTTCCTTTTATTTAATTTCAAAGCACTGTGTCAAGGTCCTGTCCTGTCTGTCAGATGTGCCCAAACCTGGCTGCCAGGAAGGACTTCAGGGGCAAGAGCCTGGAGCCTGGTCAGCACATAAGCACTTGGTGTGAGTGTGAGCATATGCAAAAGTAACCAGAACAGTTTCCTGTCAGCTGAGGGGACATTTTGTGAAGCTGGGCATTCATTCCCAGGGATAAGTCACCTCTGAGTGGAGGTTTTCTTTATACTGCATTTTTTGTTTAGGTATTGCAGTTCTTGCTTAAGGCATCAAGGTCTTTTTAGAAAATTTCTGCTTTGAATTCCATGTTAATCAGTTATTCTAGTGGCAGAAGTAGGTAGAATAGGAATTCAGTGACATTCCCATCTCAGCTAAATGATGCACAAAGTATTCTCTGTGCAGCAAATCACAGTGGCAGAGTGTGTAAGAAGTACTTGACATTCCCAAGATCAGTAAATTTGGAAAGACTACCTAGAACCAGGATTAATTTGTGATGAAGATTGTCAAAACTCAGTTTTTAATTTTGAGCAGAAGATTTTACAAAAACATTATTTCAGCAGAAAGAAGTGAAAGGATCAGACTGAAGAATAAAGAGAATGAACTGGCATTGAAAGAAAAACACACCAAAGGCCTCCTAAACGTGTCATCCACGGTCCACCAAAGGTTAGAGCAGGCAGCAGCACTGCTGTCTATTTAAACTTTGTGAGTGATTGCAGATCTACATAAATGTCTAGCTGAAGAAATGTCTTGAGTTTGCATTTTATTCTTGTCTTTGATGGAAAAGAAATACCTATTGCCAAATGATGTCTGCTCTTTGATCTCAGAGAATTGCTTTCTTATTAAATAAACTTTTTGATGGTCATTAGTTACAGATTGAAGAACTATACTTAGGCAGTTTGAAAAGAGAGAATGAAATACAATGCCAAAACATATGCCAAATTTTAAAAGAAATTTAACATAAACGTAGGATGGGAACCAATGCTGTCTAATTCATTACATTCCATCCTTTATATTTTGAACATCAAAAGTGTTTGTTAGTTTCCTGTGGAGAAAACATATACCATAAGGAAGAAAAAAAGTTTGAAGCCCAAAAAATACTCAAAATTGAAAGAAGGCTTCAGTGAATGCCTTGGCAAATCAAGATTACTTGCACTAAATTTATAGTGGAATCCCTCAAATGTTAGTTAAATAAAAATTATGTTTCATTAATTACTGATTTTATGAAACTTATAGTCCAGATGAAAAGCACTGTAATTAAAAAGGAGTAAGTTGGCATAAAAAGCTCTATGGCTTGTCATGTACACGATACATTTTTGTAATCATTTTATGTCTTTACTCTTGGTTGATTATCTAGAAAAATTCAACAGCTGCAATTTTGACATTGTAAAGAGGTTAAATCTTTAGACATTCTGTTTCTTCTAAATCGAAAGAAATCATTGCCCACTTTTTCATCCCTGTTTGAATTAGTATAGAAATGGATTTATATAATAAAGGGTTTCATCTGTGTTATCCATTATCAAATTTATCGTTTTTTCTGACATATAAATTCACTTCTAGCTTTCATCTCTTTTTTTTCTCCCATAATCTATTCTAGTGTCTTAAACCAAAACACAATGAAATTTGTCTTCACAGAAGCAGAAGTGTGGTATTGAAGAATGTAACTATTCAGCATCTTAGCTGATCTCATAACTATCTGTAATCAAACCCATTTTCCTACTGCCATTATGATTTCTTTCATGGCCCAGTCTTTGTAAAGTAATGACAAAGTGTACATTAATTTGCCTAACTCCTATAAACTTTACATTGTTTTATTGTTTTATTTCTTTTTGCCCTTGGTGCAAGGGTATGAATGTGTATTCAAAAAGCAAATTTTGAAAGGTAACCTCTGTAAGCAGTGACCATTACAATAGCAACTTCATTAAGTGTAAATGTCAGAAACAATTTGTGTTGCCTCCTTCCTGGAGGAATTTGATGGGTGATTGACAGCATTGCTTTAGGGTAGATCAGGCAAGAGCACAGAACAAATACAGATGCAGCAAAGTTGCAGCCATGCAGGTTGTATTGTATTTATAATGATCCTTAACAAGAAAAGTAAAACAAGTGAAGAATACAGTTGTTAATGCTTTCAATTGCCAGGTTTTGATGGCTCAGTCTGGTACTGAAGAGCCCTGGATGATATCCCTAATTCTTAATCCCTTATCCTCACACCTGATCTTTGAACAGCTTGTCCCTTTGGCAACCAGACAGTAAAGCTGACTCTAGAAACATACAATGGTTTTGAAAGCAGGCTTCAACTTCAGAGCTGAATTCCAGCTCCCAAAGTCCAGGCATGGACACTGCAAACTCCTACCTCCACTGCAAGCTCCAACCTGCCAAAGGACCTTGTGTTCTATGGACAGCCAAGGCAGGTTATTAAAATAAGTAAATCTAAAAATCTACCACAACATTTTCTGTCCCAGCAGAAACTGTCTGGGCCAATACTGTTAATTAGCCTTTCTCTCTACAAAATCTTCTAAATAGACTTTGACAGGATTGTATTCTTCCCTTGCACTGAACATCTGTATATTTACATTTCTCTTGACCAGGATAGTGCTACAGCAAAACAGGATTTTGGCTCAGTTTGAACTGCAGCAAAAAATTCGTCTGGAGTCTCTGAAACAGAAGCTGCTGGGGTTGCACTGCCTTGGAACTGAGTTGGAGAATCAGCTAAGGGTAAGTCAGGGTAAAATGGTTCATGGGTTGGAAGCATTCAATGGCAAAACATGGGACAGACTGTAAGGGTCTCTTTGCTCCCCTATTTGAAATCAGTGCTAACACTCTCCAGTGTCTTGTAGGAGCACTTGCCTGATGCTGGCCATTTTGTTTCCTGTGTTTCTGCAGTGACATGACTCTTTTGCCATGTCACATGTAGAATAACACAACCCAGAACTGAGCTGTGTTGTGTTGAGTGGGTGCTGCTTTGTCCTTGCATGCAGGAAGCAGAGCAGGACTTTGTGAGTGAGCTGGCTGTGCTGACCCGAGTTCCACTGACTGTGAAGAAGAAGCCTTCCAAAAGGAGCAAGCCAGCAGGTTGGTACTGTGCTGAATTGTTTAAAAAATCTGACATGATTCCATATATCAGTGCAGATTTTGCAGTATAACATCTTGGAGTTTCAGGAGACATTTTTCATCAGTGCCATTTCCCTAATTGGGATGTAGAAAGGTAATGGAACTTTTCAAGGCCACCCAGTCCTCCAGCAGCATAGCCACAAACAAGTGTCACCTTTCCTCACTCCAGAGCAGCCTTTAACTAATAGATCACTAGTTGTGTCCACTGAAGTAAGGCTTTGCCCTGCTGAAACCAAATTATTTTTTCATGTGTTTGTCATGTCCTTCAGAAACAGCTGTGTTCACCTCAATTACTAAATCCATGGGAGAACAGCAGAGTTGAATCATCCAGCTTACATTCCTCTGGTAGAATGGAAGAATTGCCTCCCACACACACACTCAAAAGTACAATCTTACTGAATCAGGAAACTTGATCTATTTTTATGAATTTACTGTAGTTTTAACAAATTATCCTAATTCATTCTTCAAGAGATGCTCAGAGACAAATTTTGAGAATAGCAGTCGTGTTTCCTAGTCCACATTTCAGATGCAAGTGTACAAGTGTCATCCTTTGAGCTGTGCAATCTATTCTGTCATTATCAGAATGAAACATATGGCATTTCATTTGAAAGATGCTGAAAGGCAAGATGGGTGCCTGAGAGGGAAAAGCAGCTCACTCACCTGCACAGTTTTGAAGTCTCTCTCCCCAGTTGTTGTTTCTCAAGTGTGGAGAAGTGTTTGCCCTGGTGGGCACCGTGACTGCACAGACATAGATGGAAGCTTAGTTCAGGGCCCTAAAAGCAGTGAATTTTTAACATCATGTTAAACATTCAAGTCACTTGAAAATGTGAACTGCCTTTTCTTCTGTTTGGTGGTAATAAAAAGACATTTTCAGTTACTTGCTAAGAAAATATGTGATAAGGCTTTCAACTGTTGCACCACGTGGAAACTTACTTCAGTGTTCAGCAAGTGTGGAAGTTCAGGTCTTTTTACCACTGGTAAAAAAAAACAGTATGCTAGTCTAATGAAAAGTGGAGTGATTTCCTTGGAATAATAATAATAATAGGTATGTATGAAGTGTTAGAGTGTATTTTTTTGCTTTAGGTTAATCAAAACCAAACAGGCTCTGCTCTATGTGATTCTTTTTGTTTTAATCCACTGCATTTGGCAATTCAGGTGAAAAAACAAAATCCAAAAGACAGACCTTCCAGTCACCTGAATCAGCAGAAAAAGATGATGCTCATGAAAATATTCAAGAGCCTCATGGAATGACTTCTGGGTTATGCAGGTATGTTAGAGACTGAAAATATGGTACATGAGAAGCTATTTAGAAAAAAAAAATCCTTTTTTTAACATAAAAACTGCAAAATCTACTTCATAAGGAGATATGTCAATCAAACCCAAAACATAATGCCTACACTAGCTGAGCTTCCTTAATATTTACTCCTCACATGTACTTAACCTTTTTTCCCCCATAATATTTTTTAAAGTTAAGAAATTCATCTATGTTTGCTTGTCTGTGCTGCTATGTATTTTATAAATAATTTTGATTAAAGGTAGAGAAATGAGAAATACTGTTTCCAAATTACCTTTATTTAGGTTTTTTTTTTTTTAAACCTGAGCCACAGACAGCATAAATCAGCAGAGACAACTGAATTCAGTGGAACTAGGCTGAAATGTAGCAACCAAAATATGGTCTGTGGTATTTAGGCTTTCAACTTCCACCTTTATTTCAGGAACAAAGGCAAGCTCCAGGCTTTGGCTGATGAGGGCAGCAACTCTAACAATGATTTTCTTGATAGATGTTTCACTTGCCTTATGCTGGGGTGCTAACTAGAGGAGAAGAAATGGCTACAAACCTGAAAGATGCCAGCTGATTACTAGGGGCAGATCAAACCAGCCAGCTGGTCGCTGGGGCTTGATATATTGAGCAGAGAAAATCCTGCTGACAGGCAGAGCAAACAGTTGGTTCTCAGGAGCCACAGGCCTTTGGGGAAAAGTATTTATCCCCTGAGTGACCTCAGCCTGGGACTGACTTCAGGAGATGGCTCCTTTCCCTGATGGCATCAGCCCTTTTCACACACTCCTTTCCCACAGCCAACAAGGGATACGTGTGTAGCAAACAGGGACCCAACAAAGGAACGTTTATGTTTTTGCAACTTTGTTTTGGCAGCCTCAACAGAGGCAGCTGAAAACAGTGAGTGCAGAAGTTATATAGCAAGTGCCTTTCTTTTACCAAAATTAATTTAGTTTAAGAGGGAAGTATAGCATTTAAAAAACTGTCTGCAATTTTCTTTTCTTCTTTATTCTTTCAGAGACATGTCACAGAGTTCACATGAAGGGGAGACTGAGCCAAGGAAAAACTCAAAGATGTTAAAAAAGAAAGGCAGCAGGTAGTAAAAGCCTTTGTGTGAGCTGTCTGAACACAAGGAACACAGTGTACCAAGGCATTCTTCTGGGGAATCTCAGCAGCTATAGGTACTTACTGAGCTGCTTTGCTGAGGAACAACGAAAAAAATCAATAATAACCCATAAATCTTTTTCAGCTGCAGACCAAGAATCAATCCCAACTTCCTTGAGCTGTTAATAAAACATTCCCTCTTGGTTTTGGTAAGGGGGAACAAGGAAGTCTTTAATGCAAGCTCTTTGAGATTGCTTGTGTCATATGCAGGGGAGACAGTTTTAGATTTGGAATAAACCTGAGGAAAGTGCATTTGTAAGAGAATGGATGCATACTTGGCCCAGGTTGGTGTATATCAGTAAGGTTTCATCACAGTTTGTATTGTACTGTTTACTTTTGGCCTGAGATGTGGTACATCGAGTCTTTAATATTTTGTGAATGGTACTTTAGACTAGCAAAAAGAGATAAAAATGTAGAGAATATGTAAACAGACTTCAGATGGCATTGGTACATCAAAAGATGACATTTGGTCTCTCTTTTGCTATATTTTTGTGCTCCCAGGCCTATGTATGCTTTTTAAAATTTGTACAAAGATTTATAAATATATATTTCTCTGCCTTTGTCTTAGAATTCAAATTGTTACTTTAGAGAAAATGAGAGAAAACTGGCTTACTCTTTCACTTTTTATACTCCAGTTTCTAGTCTTCTTCCTTAAGTTCACCCTTTTGTTTTCAATATACTTTGTTATGCTCATTACGTTTCCTATGGGAATTCTTGTTATGCAAAGCAGTTAATTCTTACTGGCTGCACAGAGCACCTGTATTGTGTAATAAATTGCCCCACTTAAGCAATCCTATAGTTTTCATGAAGTGGGAGTATTCTGCCTTTTTAAAAATAAACGTATATTTTGCTAATGAAAGGTTATCCTTTGCTGCAGAATGGAAAGTACTTCATGCAGTTTGCTTCAGACAAAAGTGCTGCCATAAAAACAAGTTCACCAGGCCTGTTACACATGCGTGTTAATGGTTAATTTTCATCTCAGTTGTAAAAAAAAATTCTCAATTGTATACTGTCAAGCATTTGATTCTGGTATTTCAGCACTTCGGCTCTATGGTGTCTTTGCCTTCCCAGTCTGGACTTTCAGCTGCTGCTTGTTCTTTTTTATTTAATTTTTATTTTTGTGACAGAAGCAGCGCCTTCACGTTGGATTGACCACGTTTCAGTCCACACACGACCATTAGAGCCGATGATGCTGTGAGCCCTCCGCGCAGCACTGGCTCCTGCAGAGCCACCCGAGCGGTTTCTCGTTGTCCAGGCGGGGTCTCCCCGCTGCTCTGCCGTGGCCAGGCTGGCCTGAAAGGGCTTTTTCTCTCCGTCAGGAAGGACAGAGTTCGGGTTGTCTCAAAAGCAGGGCGGCAGTGCCCTCTCCCGGGCAGCTCGCCGTGTTTCCATCGCCTCGCAGGGAGCTCCGGGAAGGAGCCAGGCAGGGTCCCAGTGCTCGGTGCGGTCCCCGCGAGCCCCAGGTCCGGGCACTCGCAGCCTTCCAGCTGCCCGACTTCCCTGGGACGGGCTTTCTGCAGACCTTTCTTTTCTCCAACAGTCACAGGAGCAATCTCCTGTCAAAACACCCGCTGCTCCTGTCCCCTTTAGCGACTTCAGAGTTTCCCCATGGATACACCGAGTTCCTGTTCAATGTCACACGCAGATGTCGTGCACAGTGTGACACCTGCCATCACTGTCTGTCGGTGAGGCAGATACTGAACAAGGCAGAGTTGGACTGGACCAAGAAACAAGTGCAGAAAATGGCAAACAAAGCTCAGAGCAGTTGCTTTGCAGTTAATACTGTTGAACTTCTATGTTACATTAGAGAATCATAGACTTGGAATAGGGAAAAATGGGATACTGAGGCACCAGTCACAGCTCTAAATACTCAGTTTATAGTGTAAATCTATAGAGCACCCTCTGTTCTCTAAAGGATAATATGGAGGTTTGGTCATGCTTTACATGTACATATCAAAAACAATTGCTGCAGAAATTTAGGGGAAAATATCATACCTTTTTCCTCCTGTTTTTGAACACTGAGGGTAACATTATTCCATTTCCCATACACCCCTCTCCCAACAGCCCTCACTGCCATCACTAGATTTATCTGGAAAGTTTGTACAAAGTTTATCACAACTGTGATAAAAACTATCCTGAAGTCAGTTTGTGTAGATGAATGAGATTTATTTTTTTACCCAGAGTAGATGAACAAGGACTGATAGCTTAGCAGTAAGTGCAGAGGTAAGGAAATAAGAAACAGAGCATGGTGCATTCAGACATTCCTGATTTTTTAAGGGAGGTAAAAATTCAGATGCAAGCACTGAATTCATGGACACTTCCTGACCCAAAATATAAAAAATGCAGAATCCAGTGTTCTATTGAGCCTGGAATAAAAATACGCTTGTTTTGTACCTAGAACTCCTTGACAATTACACAGGATTAAGATATGACTTGAATTAAATCACTGTTATTCCAGACTGATGTTCTAATTATGCAGTTGTCTCTATCATGCAGATTTTTGATATTTCTAATTTTTAATTTTTTTAAATGTAACACCTACAGTGTTATTAGTGCCACTGTATATTTAGATGCACTGATAGATGAATATCTGTGTGGATATTTTGTACCCTAAAGAGTTTTCCTAGGAAAAATATTTATGTCAAGAAGATGAAATCACAGCAAATTACAGTGAATTCTGCTTGCCACTCCCTTGGGTCTGTAAGGCTGTTGCCATGTGAGGTCTTTGAGAACCATGCCAGGTCTAAATGGCAAGAAATAGCTGGTGCCAAGAGGACTAGATCAACACTTTGCCACTGTGCATTAAGCTGTGCATTTCCTTGCTCCAGGAAGCCATTAGTGGCAGGATTTTACGTGGGTTTAAAAGCACCTTGGCAAATGCATGGCAGACAAATTCACTGAGAGCTACAGAATACTAAGATGCTGCTGCTTCTCAAGAACTTACAAAGCACTGGAAATGAAGCAAACACTCAGAGGAGGATTAGCATTACATGGTCTTCTGACCTCCTTCAAGCTTGTGTTGTTGGCTACTGGAACCCAGAGCAGATGGTCATCTGACCTGGTCTGAGATTTTAGTTCTTGGGGACAAAGACCAGTATACAGCCAAGAGAAACACTTAAAGGCTGGGACAGCTTTTGGTTTTGTTACAGTCTTAGCATCATAATTAGCAGTCTTTGCTACAAACACTAGAATTTAAACATGTAACTGCATTGCTCTGGTAGCAGACAAACTGTAACACAAGACAGATTGGTCCAAAATACACTCAGAAAACAATGCATGGATTCAACCTTCCCTTCCACATCACTTGATTGACAAAAATAGTTCCCAGGCTGGTCACAGGGACTAATTTTAAGCAGACTGCAAATAGTAAGAAGGAAGAGCCAGTTTTATATAATTAGAGCTACATCAGATATTGAAAGGTCATAGCCTGCTGCAGATTTTTAGAAGTTTGACAGTTCAGAAAGCCTGAAAGCTCTGCACTGCTTCCAGCTGTAGTTGAGGTAACAGCAGCTCCCCATCAAGTTCCCATCTCCCAGCCTGGTGTTCCTGCAAGGGAGCAAACTGAGATGCAGTTTCCTATTCTGCAGCATGTACTCAGGATCACTGGCTAATCCACATTTTCTTTACTGGTAGTGCTTTATTTTTTAAGGACAAGTTAGTGGTGTAGGGGCAGGGACATTGCCATGAAATAGACTCCAGGTGGTAGAAGCACCCCGTACCTTGCATTGTTCAGCCTCCATGAGCAATGGCACATTGCCATCTCTCTGATGGAATCACAGTCACCATCCAGGTGGGGCATCTTTCACCCCACCTGGTGAGGTGCAGCTCAGGATCCACGGGCTTCCTGCAGGCTGCCTGTCAGCAGTGCCATGGCAGCAGCAGCCAGCCTGCAGGGGCTTAGGCTATTTCCTCCTGGAGACATCATAGCAGAGTCACATTGACCTGACAGGCACAGTCTTGTTCACACAGGAGCACTGAACCATGAAATGCCTCTCCAAACACCCACATGTATTTATTCACAGACACTTCACTGTGAAAAAATAAATGCATGTTAACAGTGGATCTTTGACCAGCTTGTAGGCAAAGGGTTCATCTTGGTTTAAGATGCTGTTAAGTGTGTAGGAAAAGTGGAATCTCAACACAAGTTACACAATGATCATTTCTTCTACCTCAAGTGTGCCAAGCCTCATAAATTGAGTGGAACTTTTATTTGGAGGTGAGCAACCATTTCTACTTGCACAAAAGCACGCAAGAAAAGCACCAAGGAAATTGTAACCAGCAGTTCTGAAATTTTCAAGCTGTCAGATTTGCCACATAGCTTCACAAACCAGCTGTATTTCTACTGTCAGGGTGACATCACCACAACTCCTGCTGGCTGTCAACACTCATAGCAAATGGGTTGGAATAGGACAAGGCAGATGGAGACTTGGCATTTCAGGATTGCCTTACCTGCTAGGCTGTAGGTTATTCCAGGGCACACTGTCCTCAGGCTTCTCTGCTATTGTTATTTTACTTCCTATAAAAAACCTGAACCACCAAGTGAGCAATTTATTTTAATTCCTATCATATAAAATACCTGAACCACCAGATGAGCAAGGTAGCCTGGGGATGAGGGCACTCTCCAGGCAATAGGAAACACAAATCTGAATTCTTAGCAGAAGGGATTGTTCATGAAAAGCTTTATTTTCCTCTTTTTTTTGGGAGCAGCCATTCAGTTCACTGCAGATTGAATTACAATGTTTCTGCACTGGTCCAGCTCAAAGCCAAAGGAAAAGCTGGCTCCCCCGACCAGCTCTGCTGCCAGGTTTCAGACCAAGCTGACCAAAATGGATTTTTCCAGGGTAGCAGTTGCTTTCCCAGGCAAGCTGGAGGTGACACACTGGCTTCAGAATGACAGGCTCCAGGTAGGCTACTTCCCAGAACTGTTATGTCCCACATGCACCTGGCAAGCACCACGTGGGCTGTGCCAACATGAGTTACTGCTGCATGGGTGGGATGGATGTGTGCCCAATGGCCAAGAGTGCAGCTGATAAAACCACTCCAGGGTCACCCCACTGCTGAAAGAGTTTTTCTGCTGCAGCTCTGTCGTGTGGATAAAGGCAGAGTAGCACAAGGGGAGGTGTTTGCTGACCTGCTAAATCTCATAGCACCCCACTTCCACTGCAGCCCACACCTCCCACAGTATCTGAACACCATCAGACAAAAGTGACAGGAAGTAAGGTTTTTTAACAGTTTGTGAGAGTCAGAAAGACAAGGAGAAATACTTACGTGACTCTCAGAGAATTCAAGTCCACTTCCCTCACCTTACTTGCAGCATATTCTTCTCCTGCCATGTCTGGACACTGTCCCAGATCAATCAGCAGAGAAAACCAGAAACCAGAGTGAAGTCAAATATAGCTCAGGCCAAACTGGAGCACTGGGTACTGGTTCTGTACTACAGATGAAGATGATGGCAATGAATTACCCCTTTAGGCAAATAAGATGGAGACTGAAAGTCTTGGGAGAAAGTGAATTTAGGTCTCATTTGGGCAAAACTGAGGCAGCTGCAGTGTCACAGAATCAGAGACACGTCGAGGTTGGAAAAGACCACTGAGATTGAATCCAACCATTAGTAAGTACATTTTAGTCAATAGTAAGTACAATTTTTAGCAAGTACATTTCTACTGTGTGCACTGTTTAATAAGACATACTATATCATGCTATAGTATGAATATGCAGACATCTATACACTTAACAACACTTGTGATCTAAGGAGGCTCCTTCTATTGCATGATGTCAACCGGAGAGAGAATCTCTCTTGAGTTCCTCATTCCAAATTTTCACTCACTGAGTCACAGCACTGGAAAGCAGAGGAAGACGCTTACCCATCAATTAATTTCCTTTATTTCACAAGCTTTGAATTCAGAAATTGAACCACGACTAGTAGATCTTGATACGGTAGAGTAAGTAAAAATGCATGTGATTACAAAGGAAAAAATTTGTACAAAAAACTTTAAAAATCCGACAGCAACTTGGATTATCTGTAAGTACCAAAAATCTCATGCAGAAGGAGAGCACTACTGCCCAGGTGGAGAAATCCCTGCAGGGGTGGCAATGGCATCAGTATGTAAAAATTATGGCTCTGTCTAAAATGGAAACAAGAAGGACACAGACTTGGAATGTACTGAGTGGGAACAGACAGGTGCTACGGAGACCATTTGTCATTACGTGTCCCGATGAGTTTCTGTGTCTTGAGAGAAGTGCTTCTGGGGCTTATAATAAATTAAAGATTAAACAGAAGCTGCCTATACTACTCTACTGCTTACTTTCCAGATGGCCATTTTCTTCCTTCATTAGTGTTTTTGGTGGTGTTTCTCAAATACAGACATTAATCTTGGCATTGTGTCTAGTCAATTGTTGGCAATGTGTTCTAAAGGGACTCACTCACAGAATGCAACTTGCATAAATAACTCAGTAACATGCATTAACTACTCTAATACAGCGAAAGGGTGCAAAGGAACCATCATTCAGTTACGAGACAAAGCTAAAACCTGTAGTCACTAAAGGGGCAATGGAAGCACCATGCTTTAAGGTGACTATGGCATGAAAGCACAATTGTGAGGCAAGTAGTTCCAAGCAAACACACCACACTATTATCACCTCTTTCTATACAAAAAAAAAAAAAAAAAGAAAAAAAAGAAAAAAAAAAAGAAAGACATTTTGTTTTTTATTTCCATTAGTACCAAATAAAACTGTGGGCTCAATAACACAGATATTGAAGGGAATGGACATTATTCCCGTGATCCTTCATCCTTGTGTTTGTGTCCATCATCAGTTTTCAGCCAAGACTGGTGATATTAGAGCGCCCACCGGGAGGTGCCACGATGCGGTGGCCAGTACGACGAGGGTTGTTGTCATCAATCTGAGCTCCTGCAACAGCAGAAAATGAGGAAACAAAGCTATGAAAAGGAATAAACCATCAGTGCTGAGGTTCTACCTGGCTATGCTTCCCTCACACCACCATCAGCTGGTTTCCCTTGAGCCTGACTGAAGTGCTGAACACACATTTCTGTGCCTAGCTCCAGCTGTCTTCAATGAGAAGCGTGGGATTAAATGTTTGGGATCAGACTGATGCTCACCCTACATGGAGAATTGTTTTCCACTGACTTGAAGAAGAGCTGATGACAACCTACAGACTGGGTTTCCTTTGTGAGATCAGCCCTGACAGAAAGTATTACTAACTACCAAAAATACCCCAAAACACATATGTGCAGAGTGGACTTTTCAAACCTGCCTCACTGACTTAGAATGTATGTCCCTACTGAGTCCATGGGACAGCAGTTCAGTAAATCTGATGTTAGCAATCATAAATCCATGAGGAAACAAACACTGAGCTGATACAAACTCACACCCACTTCAAACTCCATTTTAAATGCTGAAAGGTTAAGCTTAGGAGGACAGCAAGCTTTCTGACAGGCTAAATATTGCCTGATCACACTCAGTTTCCTAAAGGCAATGTAATAAATGTGTGGGATCATTTAAAATGTTACTGTAATCTCAACTTCTGCTTAATTTTGTGTTTGCATCATTCAGCTCAAATTTGTACCACCAGATGCCTTGGTATTACCCAGATCCAGCAGTGCACTGTGAAACTACAGCTTCAGATGCTTATGAAAATCCCAATTATTGGTTATTACTAAGATGTGAAATTTCTAATTTTCACTTTTTTTGCTTTGTATATAGCTTCATATATATCTGTATATGCTCACCATGGCCCCCAGTGTATAGGCAAAAATATACTTCACTTCATTAGGAGGGTTTTTAAAATACTTGTTCTCCTTGGACTTTCTAACACAAGTTTCACTTATTTTCTAAAGAGAGGATACGTAAGGGAGGAAAACTCCATCAGCTCCCATAAAGGAGAAAATCCAATGACTTTCATAACATCATATGGATGCATTATTCCCCACTGGGGCTGTAGGCTTTTGAAGAATAAGGATTTGACACACTTGTAATTGTCTTCAGATGACAAGAGTTATTTCCAGCAGCCCCAAAGGATGATTTTCCAGTCTGTTTCCTATGTACCATGGAAAATGCTTTGGCCACCAAGAGCAGAGGATAAGAAATACTCCAATCTGCTTATGAACAACTTCTGCACATGCTTTATGACCATGGACAAGGACAGTTGAGGTTTCCATGTCTAGCAGTTGCTGGTAATGCAGCCTGTGAGATGTCTGAGACTCACAGGCTGCACCAGACCTAAGTCCCATCAGCTGTGCACACCACCAAGGGGCTTCAGTCACATCAACCAGAGACCTCAGCTAATGAAAAAAAAGAAGGTAAATAATACTGAGAGATTGACCCAGAGAGAAATTTCAGACTGCAAACATTTTGAATATCTAGCAATATGTAAAATATCCCTAGGAAATGGATGCATAAAAACATGTACATACTTATATATATATATAAGTATATGCATGTATATGGCTATATATAGTCCTTTTATATTTGACTAAGAAGTAATTATAATTGAAATTCATCACCAGTAATCCACACTCATGGCTTTAAAAGGTTCCTCATTAGTCAGGCTGGCTTACCTGATAAGCTGAAATTGGATTGATGGAGGTTTCTGATTGGTGGGGGCTGGTTTTTGGCAGGGGAGGATTTAGTTGAGGGTGCAGGAGTTGCGTATTTTGGCGTAGCTGGGATTTCATACACAGGCCCATCGTACATTCCTCTGGAGACTCCTTGCAGTCCTCCCACCTAAAACAAGAGGAGAGTAAAAATCCAGACACTGAATGCTCAGATAATGCTCAAAATGATACTGTAGGCAGAGAGCAGTGAGCACAGAGCTGTATTCTGCACCGGCTGAATTAACAACTGCAAAGTGCAGTTTGCTTTACATATAAAGGAAATTAGAAAGCTTGCTCCCTCCATTTTTATATATATAAAAATTACAAGAGAGTTCCTAATCAGGCTTCCTTCACAATCAAAGAGAAGTGGGATTCAAAAGAACAGGTGTGAGCTGTTTATTTTACATAAGATCAGTCACAATCACCTCTTCTCTCTCCATTCAGCTGCCAAGCCACACTTGGGTTGTAGCACAACTGATACCCACTGTACCAACTGCAGCACTTTCTCTTCTTCTCCTCTTCATAGATCTCATTTTCTTTTTTAGAATGCTTTAGAAAGGAGTGGCAATTTTTAAATTAAATTTCAAAAGTTTCTACTTCCTGTCATCAACTAGAAAAATGATTATGCACTGGACTGTGGTGGGGGACACATCTTACAATATTTGTCGATAAAGTCTCTGTCATTTGAGCTCTGATTTCAGTATGAGGTATTTAGATTTTTTTCCCTGTATGGTTATAGTAGGAATATATTAGGAATATTAGAAAAATCAGTCAAAACAACTTCACCAGCCTTAAAATCATAGGAATCTAGGAAATAATATTTTAATAAGAACAGTTCCAGTTTTCAGAAAGAGCCTCAAGGCACTGAATTGCAGAATGCAAAGCTCATCAAAAAAATCAGAAATCTGTGTCTTACAAGATTATGGTTTCAGAGAAATTTCCCCAACAGGTTAAAAGTGAAATTAAAATACTGTATAAAAAGACACTATTCACAGGGGTTTGGTCCAGCTCTCAAAGCAATCAATGCATTTTTCCTGCTTTTGATGACAAGGGCATCAGGCTCAGAAGAGCCCCTGTCTTGCAGGCTGAGCCGAAACTATTGCCCAGAAGAGATCAGCTGCCAATCACAGCAATGAATCCATGTGCCAGGGACCCACAAAGGCACAGATTTGTACTGCTATCCCTGCTCCAGGGATAAGTTTACACTGCCAGCCTGTGGCAGTTCAGTTTTGCAGTTCCTTGCTTAACAAGTTTCTCTATATTCCCCTGTCATGCACGGACATGTTCAAACAGCAGCTGAAACAACTATCAGTGGGTTTTTCTGAATATTTCCAGCGGATAAAATTTGACAGTGGGGAAAGAAATGTGGGCATGGCTCTCCTCTCCCTCTCGGCAGGCAGCAGAGGGAGCTGCAGGAGCAGAAATATCAGTCCCTTTGTCTGTCTGCAGACCTCAAAGGTCTCCCAAAATCCAGGCCCACTTACAAGACACAGGTTATTAAACCCAGGTAATTTTGTTCAAACTCCTGCTACAAGGCACTGCTCTGTGATACTTGTTTCTAAAGTGCTGCAATCACTATTTTGACGAGTTTATCACCAATTTATATGGCACTGATGCCTCAAACAGCAAGCATGAAGAGAAGGCCTGTATCATCTACATGGATAATGAGAAAAAAATGCAACACTGACTGGTATTTTGCAAAAGTTTTGCAGGTGCATTTGCTTTTTATGGTGCCTTTTCTTTTAAGAAGTGCAGGCCTTTCTTCTGCAGCTTAATAGAATTTGTATAATAAATGATGAAAGATAAAAATTATCAACCTGCTTGTAGGCTTAACTTCAGCTGCCAGTCTCACTCAGCCTAAGATACATTCTTGGTTGAAGAAAATAGGAGGTTTAGTCAATTTTTCTCATTACCTGTGCTCACACAGTGACTTTTTTGCTCAGTGACAAGAAGCAATTTCCAAATAGCTCCAAACTAGTGCCTAGGCAATTAGTTTTCAACAGATAAGCACTGATATAATTCAAAACTAGAGGTGACTCAGTCTTAAACTTGGTCATTTCCCAAGCTTTTTATAAAACAAAAGAGAAAGTTTTCTGAGCCATTATTGCTAATACACAGCTCAGCAAATGCACTAACAACAGTTCAGAGATGCCCAAAATAATGAGAATCTCTGGCTGACATGCTTTTCTTCTCTAGACTGTAGCAGTTCAGTATGCAATTCAAAATTCTGGGTTTATTCTGCCTAACCCTCCCTCACAAGAAGCTTTCTCTTTTCCTGTATTTTAACTGAAAGTAAATTCTATTCCACTTCTCTTCAAAAGCCTTGACATAAGGCATTGCTGGACACAAGGCAATTATGTCAGCTGGCAATTTTATGTTCTACCTGCTGAAGCTCACAGTGTTAATACTAAGTTAGATGAGTTCACAATTGCAACCAGTTCTGTGGTCATTTTTTGAGCAAGTCATACACAGTCCATCTGATATGGACTCATAATGGCACAACAACCTTAAAAACATGTTCTACTGTGCTTCCAAGAGGGTTTGGCCACAAAGAAGATTAAGCAGGATGTGACATTACCTTATTTCTGATTTTGATGCGCTGGTAGAGATATTCAGGGAAAGGTTTGCGCGGGATGAAGCGGCCCATTCCCTTATTTACGTGCAGATTTCCATCTTCAAACACAATCTTCCCTTGGCTTATGACCACGAGTGGGGCACCATGGCACTCCATTCCTTCAAAGATGTTGTACTCAATGGCCTGAGGATCAACCAACAGATTCACTGCAAGACTCTTTCACTTAGAAACAATATGTACATTGGTAGTCATAGTTTTAGACAACTGTCATTAAGAAGTGTATAAAATTGCTTTGTGATGAAGGAAAAGCAATACATTTTGATAGGAAATTATTTTAAAGGATCTTTCTGATCAGATTTTCCTGGATGAGACTTTTCCTTTCTGTTTTTCATTTTCCATCAAGGATTTCACTTTTTTTGAAGGTTTGCTGTACCTACCCAGAGCATTTAGAAGTATGATAGCCCTAACATGAAGGAGAATTGTGACTCAGCTGCTGGATACTCAGAGGACATGGTCCCACTGTGCATCTGCTATGACTGTGTAATTTCAAAGAGGTCAGCACATATGTTTCTGTCTGAAAAAATACCCAGAAAAGCCCAGGAAGGCCTGAATCTAAATGGGAATGACAGGGCAGGTGATCATTACCTTCTTGAAAATACAGAGAGATCCCAAGACAGAGAAATAGAAACTTGAATCACCTAAATTTACTTTTTAAAGGTTTCTAAATGTTTTTGCCTTTTAATATAAAAACGTAATAGTGGATTTTCAGGAAAACTTTTGGAAGAATTCCCCAATACAAAAGACCAAAGCACTGAGCAGTAAGATAACAACTTTAGGATAGACAACACATAAGATAAATCCTGTCAGAGTCAAAATAAAAGCAATTGTCAGTCACTGGCACTCTGCACTGAGGGCAGAGAAATAGGTGGCAAAGCTCTGGAATTAAACCATGAAGCTGATTAGCTTCATCCATGAAGCTGATTAGAGCTGTATTATCAAAACTTTCAATCATCTGTCATAGTTTAGAATATTGTTAATTTAATCATGACATTTATAACATCAGGTGCTTATTGGGTAAGCAAAAAAAAAAAAAAGAGCTGGTTTTAAATTTATCCTCACAGCCTTATTAACCTCAGCTGCAGAGCTGCTGATTCACATCTGTTTATAGATCTGCCATGAGCATGCAAAAGATAAATAATGCAAGGGTATATGCAGAGAGAAAAGAAATCCTTCCTGATCCCAATGCTTCCAACACAGGACTTCAATACTCTCATGCCCTGAAACATTTACCCATTTCAGAAGAGGAGCAGGCAGTTATCCCATGCTATTGGTGTCCCTCTGATCTAGGTCAACAGCTGGAAAACAACAATGTCATTTCCCTTTTCTCGCTGGTTCTGATTTTCTCCTTACCGATTTATGGCTTTTGGCTGTTATAGTCTTCACCTTATCAGGGTCCCAGATAACAACATCAGCATCTGATCCCACAGCAATCCGGCCTTTCCTTGGGTACAGATTAAAGATTTTGGCAGCATTGGTGCTGGTGACAGCTACAAACTGGCTCTCGTCCATCTTGCCTGTGGCCTAAAAAACAATGTGATTTCAGCAAAACACACTTATGAAATGAGGATTTACTATTCAGAGTCCTGAAAGGTCAGGGAGATACTGGAAGGCACCACTTTACAGATATGGTGCTGTTGCATGAAACAGAGATTGCACACACAGGACTTTATATACGACTTTTTACTTGGGAGTTTCAAATTAATGAGGGTGTTACTCCAGGCATTGCAAAGGGCAGCCAATGAAACCTTAGTGCACAATACCACCAAGATGCTCAGCTGTCTGGGGTGCCTTTCTCTACACACCGAGGCCCAAGGGTGTTTTGTTGCTAGTCCTAGTAATTTCCATTTAAATATTAAACAATTTTAAAATGGAGAAATTCATGAGTGTTACAAGATGAAACAGAAGATCAAGATTCCAACACTTTTGGGAACACGTCTTGCAAATTAAGTCCATTCTATTATTATTATTATTATTATTATTATTATTATTATTATTATTATTATTATTATTATTATTATTATTGTCAGACCTATACATCTAAGTATCTAGTACAACCAGTTATAAAGTCCTTGCCTGGAGAAATGTCATTACTAATAGCAGTTGGTATACAGTCAGTGATGGTAATTGCAAGTCAACAGAACAGAGTTTCTCAGTAGAGTATTTTGGGGTCTTCCCTGGCAATGAGCAAAAACAATGTTCTAAGGAAGAACAACAGTGCTAAGCCTTTTAATATTAAATAAATACTTATTTCCTGCCTGGTAAAATGTAAGGTTTGTAAAGTATAAGTTACTCAGTGGTGCAGGACTGAATGTTACCACCTGTAAATCCCATGCTGCAGCCCTTCCTGCAGTTCCTTCCCACTGAGGGAGTCACAAAAGAAAAATATTGGCAGCTGGCTGTGCTTTGCTTGCTTCCCTGCTTTGCTCCTACAGGGCAGGTATCTGAAGCTGCCTGTGTGCTTGGAATCTCAACAGCTGCCCCTGAATAAAGTGGTTATGAAATACAGTCTGGGGGAAGTGCTCACCAGAGCACTGCAAATACTCCACTTCCCAGTCTGCAGTGTGCATTCCAGCACGATGCAGTGAGTGTGAGAGTGTGCAGGGTGTGCTCATGGAGACAGACAATAAAGGGAGAATATCACCATACATTAGAATCCCTGGAACCATCAACAAATTCCTGACTTTCACCGGCACTCCACCGCAAAGTGTGCCAGTATGAATTACGTGCAATGCTCTCCTTCAAAGCATTCCATCATTTAGCCTCAGGCTGCCATCCATTTGTAAGTTTTCAAAAATGATGAGACACTTCCCAAATTCAAACAACACATTCATCACGTTTATATGAGGTTCACTTCAAAACCATTAAATTGCTCCAGATACCACATCTCTCAGAAGCACCCGCTCTGACACAAATGGAAAATAGAGCAGTGGAGTCTGGGAAGCCTCAGGTCTAATAAAACACAATGCTATTGCAGTGTCAGAAGTGAAACACAGCCCTGAGTTTAAAAAACTGGAAGAGGTTTTTTGAAATAAGCAATTCACCTCACAGTAGCATTCTCTCAGGGAATTCTCAGAAATGTATCAGAAAGTCACTTAAGCAATGGCCAAGAGTCTCTTGGCTTTCATTATTCAGCCAACACTCCATTTTCTTTGAGTCTATAAAAGTAAGCAATTACTTACTACAGCCTTGTCCCAGACAACAGTCATCCTTTCCTCAATTCCATTGACCCCTTCAGGAATCATAGTGAAGTTGTCCTTTCCAATGGCTTTCTGGGCAGTGCTATAGGGGCAATGTCCACTTCCCGTCACCTGCAGGTCCCCACTGTGGAGTTAACACACAGAAGGTTTAGACCAGGCATCACCAAGGTGACCTTGGTCTCAGACAGGCTCTGAATGGACCTTTCAAGACACCAGAGGCATAGGCTGTAAATCATGCCAGCAGCCTTCCCACATTGGCTGCAGATCACTGAGAGCAACAATGGCACTGGACATCTCCACTCTCCCCCAGGAGCACCCTGCACTCTGGATTACAGCACCCTCCAGCTCCAGGCTGCTTATCAACAGAGATCAGGCAAAAGCCACTGACCAGGACAAAGGGTTGCTCCAGCATTAAGGAAATGATTGGAAGCTTGTATGAAATGTCTGCCACTCTCAAGATAAATTAATTCACAACCACACATTAAAAAATAATGGCAAATTTCAAAACGCAAAGTCTCAAACATGTTCCCCTGCATTTCTCTCCTGCATGTATTTTTCTTGCAAAACTTACATGAATACTTCTGGCCTTCCAAAACAGAACCAAGAAAATAAGAAAACAAAGTTTCTTATCATGTAGTTTTCTATTTAAACAACAAAAGGCACAGTGCAAGTCAAACACATGCTCTGCATTTATCTAACTTAAGGGTCTTACACAGAGAAAAGCATGGAGAAAAATGCAAAAAGAGCTACCATTTAAAATGCTTTTATTTAAGAAATTGGGTTTTTCAGCCTAGAGAAAATATTTTTTTGCAGAGAACAGAACTGGATCACAGCTGCTCCCAGGAATATGGAGGAAGAACATAATCAATATGCAGAATCTTGCAAAAATAGAAAAGTAAAAAAGAAGGTTCTCCAATATCCACAAGAAACGTGGTATTTTTAGCTCTTGATTAAACTTACAGGAGGCAAGCACATTAGAACTCACTATGATTTCTCTTCCATCACTCCATATGTGTGATATCCCCAAGAGCCTGTCATCTTTTTCTTTAACTGATGATGTAAATTCCAGCTCTGAAACACCTCTGGTCCACAAATCTAGATCCAACAAGCTAACAAATAGCCAAGTACAGAAGAAAAAAGTGTCACACATGAGTAATTCTAATGCCATTTTCTAGGCTGCCAGTCCTGATGACTGCTGACAGAGAAGAGTCCTTGGCCTCTTTTCTGGTTCTTCACCATGCTCACAAGCCATCCATCCAGTTTTTAGCAGAAGCCAAACCCATGAAGCCAGTACAAAAAAGGCTGCTATGCTTTAGCTACTCCTGATTATTAATGACTGCCTGGTGTTACTCCATAGCATTAAGCCCATTTCATCAGCTAAACATTCACTCATTTTAACACAAAGTCATTTGTTGCAATGCCATTTCCACCTTTTTGATGCTCTTCTAATCAGCAAAGCTTCCTGTGGCATCTCTCCTTTCTGCACTGATTGATATAACCATGGAAACCTGGCAGTCACAGCCAGGCCCTGTGTCACTGCCCACTCCCCTGAGGTTATGCAGTGCTTCTAACACCACACTACTGATTCCTTCATCTGGAAGATGAGAAGGGCTGGCTTTCTCAACCCCATATTCCCTCTCCTCTGACATTAAATGACATTGTTGACATGAACTGCACTCCCCAGTCAGATCAATAGAAACAGAAGTGCTGCCCACCACCTCCTGGTTAACCCATGGGCACTCCTACTGTCTGGACATGCTCTACTCTCAAATGGGGGATAAGCATCACACCAACTAAAAAACTGAGGGACAGGCAGGAATCATCATGAAATAAATGCCAGATAAATACTTTGTCATCTTATTCTTCCCCTCAAACAAGGTTTTCAAGGCAAGCTGCATCTTCTGTGTAGCACCAAGATCTCACATCTCTGGTTCACAAGAGCTGGCACATCACAGCTGCACTATTGCAGCAGCACACCATGAAGATCAGAGCTAACTCAGGTGCACGGCCACAGATGACACAAGGAGCAAATCTCATGAGGCAAATTCAATCTGCAAATCCCAGGAGATGTGAGATGGGGTTTTATACATTCAGCTTTTCAGTGGAAAATCAATGCTTCCTGGAAAAGAGCATAAGCAGTATGCTGTGTGCTTGCACAGGAAGGATGTTGTAAGGATTTTTTAATGAATGTAAAATATTGGTAACCAAATCAACTGTGCAATAGAAATGTGAAATACTGTCTTCACCATCATTCTTGCATAAAATTCCCCACAAATGCAGGGCAGACTGATAAAATATACAGTTCTTTTTAGTTTCACAGTATAGATTTGAAGTATTAAAACTGAAAGCAGGCTAAGCTGCTGTCATTTAAGATCTAGGACTTTAAGCCACTGGGAAAAAAAAAAGCCATTTTTGCATGCTTGGAGAATAATGAAAACTTCTGTAACTCTTCAGTTTGTCTTTCCAATGTTAGCTTAAAAAAGTCATTATTTGGATTCCAATTCTAAAAATGTTCTTGCTATTTTAGCTCATCTGCTGTGACCCACATACTATTATTTTGGGACTCTCTTCTAGAAAGCATATATAGCCACTGTAACAGAGTAAAGAGTGGAAAGTTTTGATACACATTTACATGAGCTGGCTAAGAGCCTTACCCTCACACAGTGAGCTTCACCCTTTTCAGTGCTGATAGTGATGAATCAAATCAAGAAAGTAATTTTTTTCTGTGTCCTTATTTGGAACAAAAAGCTCAGTTATGGAAAAAACATTTTTGCCATCAGACTGTCAGAAGAGAACTGCTGTCTATTCTTACCAAAGCCACACACAACTCAGAGCTCAACTGCAGCATGTTTAGAGCAGCTGAGTTAAAGCCTGGCTGGGCTCTGGTGGGCTGCACAGCCTGACCCAGTGTGCAAGGGGAGATGTGGCACTGAGTGACAGCAGCTGCCTGTCACATGTGTGTGCCCATCCCTAGTTAGGCAGCTGCTCTAAAGATGGTCACTTTCAAGGTTCAAATTCCACTGCTCTGTCTAGAGCATTGGAAACCTCAGAAAGGGGAGGCAGGAGGTGAGGTGGGTGCCACTGCTTGAAGGTAAATAGGGGTTTGAATGGTAATTTGAGTTCCTCACTTCAGCCCTAGCAATCAGTCCTGGTGGGGCTTCAGCTGTGAATTTCTGTATCATTTCAGAGCAGATGGTCTTTTGCTTAATCTAAAGAAGACCCACAGTTGGCTACAAGCAGGAGATACTTGCAGAGATGGGTTTCCATTCTGGTTTTCTGGCTGTGCCTAATATCTTCTTTTCCATATGATAACACTTTTCTTCTGCTGTCCACACTCCTTTCACCTCTCTAGTAATTAACTCTCCCTGCCAACCTGAAGGCACTCAGGTCACATCCCTGGCCTGTCAAGTGATATCTCCAGTCTCCAGCTGTCTCCACCCAAGTCCCTGACAGTCCCCTTTGTAACCCACTCTGGCCTCTTTCTCCTGACATACCTGCTCTACATGTACCACCTATCTTTGCCTTCTTCCAGCTGGAGGATGTTGGAGCCAATAGAGACACCAGGCAAGATAAAAATAACAAGGCTGCAAGAACTGGACACAAGAAAAATTATATGATTTTGGTCCCTCGCAGATGAAGGCAAACTACCAAGTCAGAAGTTTTCAAAATGCAGGAGATAAACACATGGAATTCTGCTACAAACACAAGTAGTTTAGGACAAGTCAATTTTCAGAAGAACTCACAGGTGAGAGACCTGCACCAGCTTTGATACAAATTGCCCCAAGAAATTTTTCTTGGTTCTAGGTATCTCTGCATTCAGGAACAGCTCATTTCAGGAGCTGTGCTTGTCAGATGTGATTGGGGCTTAAAACTGAGTCCATTCTCAAAGAAGGGGGTCTATCCACCAGGCTGCTGCTTATGCTGGACAGCAAGAATGCCAATCCCATCATACATCAACATTTCAGCTAAAGAAAACTGAGGACTAGGGAGAACACCAGTTTGAAGTCCTGACAATCTAGGAATCACTTGAAAAGCAGAAAGAAAAAGAATTAATTCCTGAATAGCCAGCAGTTGCCTCTCTATCAAGCCAACCAGTAACTGGAGTGTCCATGAGTGCTCACTTGACTGACAGCATAAGGATTTAACTATCCCTGGTTTTCTATGTCTCTTCTCTGCTGTTCCATGTATGAGACTGGTCTAAAGGAAACCAGGCTGATCCCTAGATCCTTCATGCCATATGGCTTTTGCACTTGCCTCACCATCATCCTGTAAAAAAAATAATAAAAGGAAGTCTTACCATGCTAAGAGTGAATTTAAGTGGTCTGGAGTGGTTGGGTCAGGGCTCAGAGGTGGTGAGGTCACAAAAGCTGCAGCCTTGGCCCAGTTTTTGCTCCAGTAATGTGTCCCATCTGTCCCCAAGCTGGCAGTGATTGGCTCTCCAAAAACAAGGGGACCTTGGAGAAAGGATATACAGGAACTAATTACAACCCACTCTCTCTTCAGCACATGACACTGTTTGCTGCATGCAGCCATGTATAATTCACACATTGCTACATGGCTAGCACAGCTCCCAGAAAATTAAACAGTCCTGGCTTTGTCTGTATGATAAAAAATTAATCAGGAGTCTCTCTGAGCTCTACATGCTTTTGATCAGCATATTTACTAATCTTTCTTTCTAATCCAGAAGGAGACAGTTCAGAGCTGCTTTTAATTTGTACTGGTTTAATCACAGCCACGTTGTCTCTGTTGCTCCAATTCTGAGTGCACTGGCTGGTGGATCACTTCAGCACACAGATGCCTTTTTACTACTCCCAGGTTGGGCACAGCACCAGCAGAGAGCAGCATATGGTCCCCAGCACCACACTCCGAGTCTCCAAGAACACAAATATCAAGACAATAATTTGCTCTTTGGCTTTTCCATATTGCTCACGAGCTTTGTAGTCCCAACCAGCAGAACAGTCCTGACTTGCAAAGGCAGCTTCAGAAGCAGCTGCCTTCAGGCTCACAAGGCCTTTTTGGGTGCTTTGCACCCTGGATCCCACCACAGCCCCAGCAAGCAGGACTGACCAGCAGTGCACACCAGAGAGGTACAGCTTCCAGCAGCAAGGCCAGGAGCTGCTCCAAGCATCTCTAACAGCAGGGTCACTGTCCCAGCCACATCTCAGAGTGTGACAACCTGAAATACTGGCAGGATGTGCCAGACCCCATTAGAATAAAACATTTCCCTTCCCATGAACAGAAATATAGCAGTCTAAGGGAAAAGTAAAAGGGAAAACAGGATAGAGAAGAGTTACAATTCAGTCTTCAAGATGACAGTTTGTGGAGAGAGCTTCTCAACTTAAACATATAAAAGGATTTCCCCTCATCCTTCCCAGCCATAAATATTTAGAATCTGTGATGGTTCTATCATTCTTTGGTAACCTCTCCCTATAGCCTACCATTTGGGTCAAGATATACAGGTTTTTTCACTGAGCTTCTATTTAACAAAAAAACCCAAGTTTGAGGGAGCAAAAGAAGTCACTTACCCTTCTTCCTGGCCAGTGCAATGATATCAGCTGCACTCTTGCTCATCACCTTGGTGATGTACACTGGGCAGTTTATTCGACTGGCAATCGTGATGGCACGGAAAACTGCTTCTGCTTCAAGCTGAGCAAAACAAGGAGGGAAAAGTTTACTGCAAATGCAGTCTGAAGAAAAGATGAACTGATGAACTGGAGCACTGAGCCATATTTCTAACTGTTCAGCAACAACTCTTCAGGAGCTCATTTTGCTTTTTCCATAGACAGACACAGTGCTGGGAAACAAGGAGCTAACCCAACCTCAAACACTTGGCACTAGCAGTAACCACAGCCAGGCTGTACTCACTAGCAGGGCACAGCTGCCCCAGCACAAACACAGCTCCCTGGCTCCCTGCACCTCTGGAAAGGTTATGTCCAAGCAGCTGATGCAGTTCCTCATTACCTTCCTCCCACTTCCCTGTTTCAGACTCCTATCCTGCAGCTGGAAGGAGAACAAAGCAAGAAAACTTTGCCCCTGCTTGGAGACAGCCCCTGAGCTCCCCCTGGCAGCTTAGCCTAATCTTTACATAATGGTGACAGTGAATGTAAAGAATTCTCAAACAGCAACTTCAGCACTGTGGGCTGAATCCAGCCCATAATCCACAGAAGCCTTTGAAGCAGTGCCCAGCAAGTCCCCTCTGTCGGCAGCAAAGGCAATCTCCTCCCAGGGAGCCATCTGGGACGTAGGCACACAAAGCAAGCATCTTCAGATGGAGGAGCAGTGCTTCCCAGCAGCTCTGGAGACTCCTCTCCCCAGCCATCAGTTCTACACCAGATCCTTCCCAGATGGACTCACAGTATTGGCATTTTAATACGAAAAACCCTGTTGTGACTGAAAATAGTGACTCAGTGGTACAGAAATTTCTGTGCAAGAGTTCTGCTAGAAAAGTTGAGCAACTTAGGCCTTCCAAAATCACATGGCTTAATCCTTTACAAGTTTGTAAAATATTTTTCCTTAAATCAGACTGCTTCAGGTTGTCCTAGGACTTGTATCAAAACATCTGCTCTGGAAACCCTAAATGCACCTTTAGAAGAGCAGGGAAGGAGGCAGGGCCTCTGCACAGCAGCATTAGAGCTGAGCAAAATTCCTTTCTGGAAACTGCAAATGCAGATTTTCCTTAGGCCCTTGTTCTCATTAAAAGGAAACAATTCAATCCTTTTAGAATAATTTTAGTAGAAGTTGAACAGCAAAATGAAAAAGGACATAAACAGTTCAATAGAAGAATGTGACCAATTAAGCTGATTCCTTCTGCCTTGGGGAGAAGTTAAATAAAGATCAGCAAACCACAACAATCACTTCAAGTTCAGCCTCAAATCCCAAGGACCCTGGCTCTTTAGTCTTCTAGGAAAGCAGTCACTCCTCACTACCGCCCTCCACATCCCATTAACAGTCTGAGCTGTGTACTTTAAGGGACATTTTCATGTCTCCACATTTTCCTTGTCATTAAGAAAACCCTTTCCAGATGCCTGAGATGATCCGCACCAGAGCCCAGATTTCATTATTAGGGAGTTGCATAAAATGAGTTGCCTCACAGCATCTTTCCATTCTCATGTATTTGCATCTCTACAGCCTGCATTTCTGACACCAATATATCTGCCAGCATGAAAGTAGAGCTATATGTGGGTGTATGCATATGCACAGTATAGATGTGCACATAGCATCTTACAGGAGGTTTTAAGCCAAAGCTTTTTAATAAATGCACTTACTCTGAGGCCTAACTCCCAAGCTGCACTGCTGATTTTTAGCCTGATAAGCCCATTTTTTTCTCACCACAAATCAAAACACAAAGGTCACACTTAAAAAATACATGGACACCTGTGCCCAGGGCAACAGGAGCTGCGACTCCCGAGTGTACAAGGACGTGCTTATCCCTGGACTAAGGGAATGCACCTGCTGCAGCATCCAAAGGGCTTTTCAGACACACAGACAGGTTGAAAGGGCCTGGACTTGTCAGACTTTGAGTAATACTGGAAAAGGCAGTGGAGAAGCAGACCACTGCCTTCCCTGATGCACCCATCCATGGCCAAGCTCTCACACGACAGGTTTGACAAAACACTTCCACAAATGACAGAATGAGCAAAGTCTCTTACCTCTTCTGGCCTGCTCAGGGCATGTCCCTCAGGTCCAGTGATTCCCATCTCCAGAATACGCTTTTGTTCCTGCAAAGTCAGAGATGAATGCTGACCCAGCTCCAAGATGAGACCCTTGCATCCAGCATCCTCAGGGAGATGAGCAGCCACATGGTCTGACTGCCCCTTTCAGTGTCAGGGTAAATGCAGCTGCAAAGCCCACTGAACACTGAAAACACTGGCTCTAAACTGGTCCCACACCACACCAACACAGCCAGCACTGGTCTCTGTTGTGTGACTGAGAATATTTGTGCCCCAAGCCATTGTGCTGCACCATCAGAAACCTCCTCTGCCCTCCAGAAAGTCCTACTTGACACCAGCCCAGAGAATGGGCTTTAACCAATACTCTAAATGGTAATTATGGGTACTTCCAACCTGCCATTCCCTATTCACCTGCTCAAGTTCCTCTCTAGTTGCAATCCACAAAGCACTTTCTTAAACTTTCAGCATTGCTGACACTTTAACACCTTCTTCCTACACAGAAAATCACTAAAATTATGCTTTTATAAAGCAAAATAGTGCCCTCCAGTTGCAAGGACACAGTGTCTCCATCAAAAAGCCCATCTCAGGACCAATGGGGTTTGTCAGAAAAAAAATCTGCGCTATCCAGCTTCATAGCAGTGAGATAATTTTTTTTTTTAAATAGACAAAAAGCTTCACTGAAATTAAGGCTAAGCAGTGGCATTGGAATGAATTTCCCTTTTTGCAGAAACTGATGGTCAACCTCTTTTGATGTGAGGTTGGTCCAGGCCTGACAGCAGAGCAGGAGTGGGACCAGAGCTGCTGCTGTACCTGTGGCCCCAGCCTGCCCTGCCTGCAGGGCTCAATGAGCCCAGCTCAAGGATGTGATGGCTCTGTGGCACAGACAAACGTCCCCTAGAGACCTGCATGAAGTTACTGAACAGACCTGAATGTGTCAGCTAATAAATATCTGATCCCAGGTCCCTGAGGCTGAACAGCTCACACAGTACCAACATACCCCTGTAAAACTGAACAACTTAACATTCATATATAGTTTAGCCTTTGCTGCAATCAATCAAGGCTGAAGAGGCATTAGCAGGAACATATTAATCTAATTGTGTAAGAACATTTTGGTTAGAAAAATGTAAGGTTTCATAGGTATTCTTAAAACAGCTGTTCTGGATCATTAATGCACTGGCTCTGAACAGTGAAAGACTTTAGATAATTCAAATACAGCAATAAAATGAAGCTACAGCCATGAAAAAAACAGCAAGTTGGCACAGAAAAGATACATGAAGTAGGACAAATTTGCATCTGGAAGAATGTAATAAAATCAGACCACATGATAAATCACCCACTGTAAGAGGACTTGATAGTGCTAATTAACTAGAAGATTTGTTTGACAAGATCAAATTTGTATTTTCACACAGGACAGTCCTATAAAACCTGTGTGCTTACAGCTTTCTTTTCAGTATCCAAATAATTCTTCTAAATAAAAGCATAGAGAAAGACTGATTTTATGAATCATGGCAATGGTGAACAAATATGTTGATATATAACATAATTTATATTTATTTACTACTTCCTCTTTTCCTAATAACTTTTCTATCCTGTTTGTTCATATTCAATGGCTGTATATTAAGGCTGATCAGAGAAAAATGTAACTGAAATAGATTTCTATCAAAAATGTAATTCCATGAGTGTGCCTTGATTTTATTGGGCAATGTATCAAAACACCACAGATGCCATTTGATTTGTTTTATTTTGCCATTCCTGCAGCAATATTGACTTAATCGTGTTTATTATTAGTCATTTTAATTCTACTGGATATTTTATGTTGTATTAAAACTATAAATTATGTATTTAGTAGTTTTTATTCATGCTAAACTTTATGAGAAATCAGCTTTTTTCCTCTCTTGAATTCAAATGAGGGTTGTCACCTAGTTTCAGTGGGGGAAGGACATGATTGCACTGTATGTGCCTGCTGACTCCTTACTGGTAACTTTTGACCCCAGTGGTTATTTTGGTCAAACTCAAAAGTGAAAGGCAGATCTCAAAGGGGGTAAATTCTAACCAGGCAGGTGGAAATGTGTTTTTCCCACAGAGGGAAAAACAAAATACATGCAAGGCAAGAGCTCTTACACACTGCCCAACCGCTGAAACATTTCCCGAGGTTCTCCCTTAGCAAGGTGGGTTGCCTTGTCCAAATCTCAAAGGCAGCTTTAGCTGCTGTAATTGCCTTGTCAGCCCTGCAGCACAGTCCTTAGCAGATAAGCCAGCAGATAAGCAGCTCAGCAGATAAATCAGATGGCTCACTCAGAGCCTCACCGACCTAAGAGGAGCTCGATGCACATAGGAGGGATCAGAGGAGTGAGACACCTCTGCAACAGACTTCAAAGATTCATCTGTCACAATGTGGAGTTATAACAACACCCACCAAACCCACTGGTTCTGTCTTACAGGGGGATCCTGGCCTCTGAAAGACCACTGAGAGGGTTACTATCAGCTGCTGTCCTTGGGTTGCCTCTTTCCACGTGTCCATGTCTTGTGGCACTGATCAGAGCCATGGCACAGTCCAGTGGGAGGACAACAGCTCCCAGGGCACCTGACCTGCAGAGACTGCACTGCAGATCCAGGACACTTTAATGGAAAGTTCTGAGCTTGAGTCCAGCTTTCTGGTTCTGAGATGCCTCTTCAAAGAATGTGGATTACACTTAAACACACATTTTTGAAATGTCTACAATGTCTACAAGATCACAGTAGTTCTTATCCTCAAGTTTCAGAGATTTATAAGAATATTCTCAAAAATAAATAGGTCTGTGAGCTTTAATACCCACTCCAAGCTCACTGTGTTGCTTATGCCGATAGCTGCAATAAAAGACATAAGTATAAAGCCTTCAGATCCACTTTTTGTACCCAAAATCTGTGAACAAGGCTCTAAATTGTTCTTCTTCACTTGTATCTGCTGGATTCAGAAGAAATCATCTTTCTTCCCTTATCTAGTCCTCATCTGCTGCAAGGCAAGGAGCTGCCTGGATCATTGCCCTGTTTCAAGGATGCTCTGCCAATTAATGCAAAAGGACCCCCATTCTCTCATCCCAGGCTTTATACCAGCAGTGTGCAGGGCATCAGGCTCAATTAAGGCTCTTTCCAGGGAGTTCCTTTCTTCCTACCCATTCTCTGACTGGCCTATTTTACTTCCCTCTTACATCCATCATCTCATAAAGCGAAGCAAAAATGATGGTTCACTCACCTGAGCTATCAAGTCTCCATTTTCAGCATGGACCAGGATAACAGCCCCAAGACTCTTTAGAAATGTAAAGGCTTCATAAAGCTGCAGGTAGTACAAAGAAGGAAACACTGCTGAATAAGGAAAACAGATTACTTAACACTCAGACCTCTCTATTCACCTCAGTTTTGTACCTTCTATGCTGGCAATTATATTGGTGAATAGCAAATGATCTACACAGAGCCTGAGCTGCACTGACTGGTGTTGGCTTACCCAGCCCTGTACACACCAGCTGCACCAAGACAGGGTCCACAGCCCTGAGCAGGGCTGGATTTCCCTGGCACACAGAGTCTGCCCCAGCCCCTGCTCTGCAGGGCCACCTCACCATGCCCTCCCACACAGGGCTAAGTTTAGTGACCCTCTTTTCTGTAGTTTTAGCAAACATAAAATAGAATTACTGCCATGCACTACAGGCACTTTTAGTATGGCTAGAACATCTCTTTCTGAAGTGCAGGCATTTTGCACCATCTTCTTAGAGCTTTCAGCATTGAGCATTTCATTGTTGAGCTTTCAGCAACATCTTTAATTCTGCAATTAAAAGTTGCAATATTTTCTCTAGAGTATCCTTGGCTTTTTAATTGCTTTCTAAGATTCAACACCCATCCCTAAAGAAGGGCAATAGTTCATCCTGTTGCTTTTACTGGCAATTTCTGAGCACACATCTACTGAAATACAGTTTCCTTTCTAAAAGGTAGTCAGTTTATGTGTCTCTTTTTAAACCAGACTTCAGTAACATGGGAGCTCAGTTTTCAAACACAGACTAAATATTGAAGACAAAGGTTCTTCAGTGTCTACTTTTGCACTAGGGCACTTCAGGCAGCATTGAATGGGCTGCAATACACTTTTAACAATGGACAATTAAACAAGGTAACAGCCATTAGTCCAGCCACACATTAAACATTTTGATGTATTCCTCTTGGCAATTCCAACAGGGAGTTGAATTTAACAGGCATTGCCTCTCAGAGAATATTTATAAATTATTATGTCTAAGATTCCAATTAAAACCACATGTATTGGAGGTGTAACAGTTATTTAAGAGACCAAGAGCTGTAGCTCTGGGGATAAGTAAGAAAGAAACATTTTCACAACTGAATAAGCAAACATTATTATTACTAACAGATGCCATTGTCCATTTACAGTGGCCTGATATGTATGAATGGGAAAGCTGAAGAGTCTGGAATGTGTAATGAGCTCTGGACAAACAAGCTCATTGTTATCTCCAGCCCTAATGAGAAAAGGCCACCTCCCCCCAAAAGCAACTCCACTTAGCTGTTTACAGCAACCAAGAAACTCTTGAAACCTCAGAACTGCCACTGCCTCAACTGCTCCATCTTTTTCTCCCTCTCTGTCCCAGAGTCCTTGAAAGGTTACAGCAAAATAAAGTGAGTGAAATCCTGAGCAGAGCTGGGTGGCTGCAATGTTGGGAGACACCAGAAGATCTCTGCAGAAGGTGAATGCCACACATGTGAAGAAACATCTGCAGGTTTTCTACACAGCTCAGCACTGACCCTCCAGGGAGTGAAACCACCACTGCACATTTCTCCCAGTGCTCAGCAGGTCAGTGAGAATGTTCCTCTGGGATTCACCCTCAGCAACTGCTCAGGTGTTGGGAGATGAGAAAAGAGAGGGCAGATCCCAGCAATGAAAAGCATTCAAAGCAATACCTGGCTGTCAGACATTTGGTAGAGGTCTTTGTACGCCATGTAGACTTGAAAAGAGTTCACACCTGTTTCAAGACAAAATTCAAAGGTGTTGCCATGTAAGTGTGTTCTTAAACAGTATTTGAACAAAAGCTTCAGGAAAAGTAAGTGATAGAGTATGTCTGGACTAGGCTTTTCACCAGTGATTGCCAAAACTCAAGCATGGCTTCACAGCTGCATTACAGCTGCTAGGACTAGAAGCCTGGATGCCCTCTTCTCTGGGGGAATTTGCTGGGTGCTGTGGGTAGCTTGTGTTCATCCCTGGAGTAACCCAGCCACCACTGCATACAGGATTGCTTGTAGCCAAGTCACAGACAAGCAATGTGGCTAAAGCGAGCATGTGAAGTTTGTGAAGTTTAAAAACCTCATATAAGGTTCTGTGAATCACTGTTTTTCTTTTTAGATTTCCTTAGCTAATCAGGAAAACACTTCAGCTTGATCTAAACTGTGTTTTTTGGTAGATAAAACTTCTGGTTAGGTTCCCCCAAAATGCTGAGAAGATGTAGGAACTGTGTATCTGAATGTGCATACAACTTTCTCTTCCTTGACCTTACACTCCAAAGTGCTCAGCTTAGCTGATGGTAGACATAGGGAAGGAGTGGAAACAAAGCCTGAAACCAGTTTTATAGGCAGCTCACCACACCTCTCCTTCTGCCTTCCAAAGATGGAAGGATTTATGCTGGCAGTCATAAAAACCAAGAAAGATGACAGTTTCAAATTTCAGAATCCATAAGAAATGCTAGTGTTGAGTTGTCAGCTGTCAAGAGCCCCCTGGATTCAAATCCCTACAAGTGTTGCTATTTATTTCAAAGACTTGGTTATTTACACAGCTTTGTATTCTAACAGAATGAGAATTACAAACATCTTCTGTTCATAATCTCTGTACATATGAATTCACATTAGTTTATTATTTGCCTTACTCTTTAGTCTACAGACAAAACCCCAGTTTGGTCCAGGGACCAATATTGTAGTTTTCCAGCCTAAAAGAAAAGTAAATTCTAAGCGATCTGAGCTGTGTATGCTGCATTTCAAAATGGCTGTGATGAAAACTGTGCTTCCTGGGGCAAGAAGAAAAAGAAAGAGATCTGTTCATCTTATTCATGTTGTCTACACAAAATGAATAAGTCTCTCTGATGAATATACAACTCCTTCATGAGTCTAGAATGAGCAAATACATCCTCGGGCAGAGGGTATGACTGCTCACACACACATAGAACTTGTTTATTCACAATTACAGGACTAGTACACCCCAGGATACATGCAGGATAAAATGCTGAAGTGATCCCTGGTATTATGTCTTCCTGCTAAGTCCAGGCAGCTCGGAGAGAAACACAAAGCAGGAGCTGGCCCCTCCTTGCTGACTTCCACACCAAGCAAGTCCAGCCTGAAAGGTGGAACCCTCTCAGCCCATCCTTTCTTCCTGTTCTCCTATTTATCAAGTTCTCAGAAAACACATATAGCCTTTACTAACTGTGATCCCTCCACCTATTCCTCATTACCATTCAAAGTACTCAGTGTTTTTAAACCTAAGCTTGACTGGGCCTTCCCTGGGGCCAGTGCTTGCAGCCTCGTGTCCTCAGCCATGACTGCTCACAGCAGCACCCAGCACATCCACCCCACCTGCCTCAGAGCAAAGCTCAGTGCTCTCTCCACAAAGCCACCCCTGTGTCAGATGCCAGCTGCAGCCAGGAGCCCCCTTTCTGCAGGGGTGCCCACACACACAAAGCAATGAGGATGTGTTAGACCTGGTCCAACCATGGCCTTGGTGATGGCAGGGACTGAACCCTCCTTCACATCTCACTGTGAGCCAAGAGCTGTGTTTCCTGCTGCTCTCCCTTATCCACTGGGCTCTACTCAAAGGTAATTCATTTAACCACAGTCTTGCAGGAAGTAAGGCAGCTTTCTCTGAGTACTGTGGTTGGAAGACATACACTGACCCAAGTAATATTTAATTTCATCCTTTCTCTTTTATTGCCTTTGTATCTTCTTAGGCCCTCTTCTGACCTTGATAAAATGACTGAGTTTTGCTCTCACTGTAATGTTCTCCCTGAAATGAATGGGAGTAGAAGGGATCCCAGCAGGGATCCTGCCTATGATCTTGAGCCTGCTCCTTACCACGGTGCAGGAGCAGAGTTCCCCTACATAATCATCCATTCACACCCTCAGCCACCACCAGACACACACAGAATAGCAGAGCACTTCAGGGCTGCCTTTACAACTAACAGGAGATATGGTGTGAACAATCCTGCCTTGCAGAGAGAGCACCTATAGCAGATACCAAGATAAATAACACAAATCCACATATTCAGGTATCCAATATTAGACTCCTTGCCCTGGCCTGGTTCCTTGACCTACTCACTGGAATTATGCAGCTTTTCAAAAGCCCTGGTCCATGGCCTGTTGACCTTAATGCCTAACATCTGTTACACACTACAGTCTTGTTAGTGTCCTACTTGCTCTCACACCAGGGATACTCAATAGAATCCTCTCCAAATTTCAGGCAGGACTGACTACAGGTTGTTTTGAATAGTGACAAAGTCAAAGGAACCAGTGAGGACCCTGTCATCAATTTCAGGCTTTTGCTCCTTTGCATATACTGAGGAAGTCCAATCCCAAAATAGCTGCTGAAATGCTACAAGCCTGCATGTTTATAATCAATATTTGGCTCTACAAAATCTTCAGGCACTTCCAAAGCCTGTGTCTCCTTAAATTATCTTTGTATTGATTTCAAACTGATTAATTACTCGATTATACCTCATGACAAGGCACCTCAGCAGCCACTCTGTGAGCTCCCCTGTTACTCATGCTGATTGCATTAGGCACATGTGGCACTGAAACACAATGAGCTGAGCCCTGTCACTCAGCTAACTCATCCACAATCAGCTGAGAACCAATTCAGTCCAGATTCCCAGCTGATGAAAACCAGGGTCACTCCACTGACATGGGGTCTATTTGCACCAGCTGGCCCAAATGTTTCCAATTATCAGGAAATATTACCCGTTAATTTGAAAGCCCTTTCCACGCTGAATTATTTCCTATTGTGCTTGTGCCTTCTCACACTCGCCCTCACCTTGTGTCTCCTAACACTGAGAGTAACTCACACTGCCTGCCTGAGACACATGAGAACAAAGGTGACCTCCTAATGCTCTCAGCACTGAAGAGGCCACCAGGCCTCTATCATGCATCTCAGTTCAGGAACCAACAAAGAGATTTCTGCTTCCCCTGATGACTCAGAGGCTGCTCAGATTTATACAGAAAACTCACATTTCAATAGTTGGAGAAAACTATTAACCTAAGTGTCTGCATCAGTCTTTTAATGTAAACCCTCAGGCAACTTTGGGAGTGCTGAGCCATCTGTGGTCCAGGAGTTCTGGAAAATAATATCCAACCTTTGAAACAAGACACTTGTCTGAGAGTACACTCAGCTAATGCAGAGCAGCAGATTCATGTTAATGCTGATAGCAGGGAACTGCACAGATTTGGCACAACCTGTGTTGACAGATGTCATCACCTTGTAAAAATCACCTATACTAGAGACCTGTGTCAGACCAGCTGCACTCTCTCTAATTATGTGCAGTCTTGCTGATGGAAGTGTTTTGTTGCCTAAAATCTGGTTATACAGCATGTTAACATGTACTGTTAGCATCCTGTGACATGGAATAAACTTCCCCAGGTGACTGCACCTCCATTGCATCTCAGAAAACAACTGTTCACTCAAAAATAGCATTTTGCTTTCTTTCTACTTTGATTGTACCTTTCTCCATAAAGAGAACCTTTCACATCTAAGTCAATACTAGCACTACACATTACAAAGGATGCTGCATACACACATCACTTAGGTTTCCCAACAGAAGAGTCATCCTGATTTGCCCATGGAAACTGCATACCATTTCAGGAAATATTCCCTGATTAATATCCATACATTTTCAAGGAAAGTATAAAGTGAAAAAATACATGAAAAAATATGATTCTGAAAAGAAAATACATGCTGTTAGGCACAATTTTAAGGAGCAAGATCTAAGCTAGGATGTTCTGAAGGCTGGATCCCACTGCCCACACAGAGGTATCTGGTGCCACCAAGATGCCCTCCATATGTGAGACTGCCACACTGAGCCTGCATGTGTGGAAATGCATTTAGGAGAGGTGTCATCTGTGCCCTTCTGAAGTGGCAGCTGGAGCCCAGGAAGGGTAACCTATAGTATCTCACATGACAGTAGGCCTGTTAACTGAACAACTCAAAGCCATGTAAGTGTCTTAGATTCCTAAATAAATGACCTTTTTCTTTGCAAATGTTGAAAGAAAGCATCTTCTAGCAACTTCAGGGAAAGCCACCAGAGAGAAGCACTTGAGAAAATCAGGGCATTTTTTCAATATTAGGTTCCTAACTTTAGCAACTCTTTTTTCGAATAACTGAAATCTGTTTTAGAATACAGGCATGTTGTATTTAGAAAACCAAGTCTCAGAAGTAAATTATTCCAAGTCAATGCTGAGAAATGAGATCTAGCTTGTAGTGACATTTACACAGACCCATGTGCTCTTCATATTTGGATTTAATTTGAGGCAAATGAATCAAAGATTTCAGTCTAGTTAAAACCTGAACCACTACCTTGAAATGTTTCGTTTTCTTCATTCATTAAATAGAGGATCTAAGGTGACTGGGCTAATTATCCTAAATGCTGATCTCTGAGCTTTACCTTCAAAAAAAAAAAATGTCTGAACCTATTTCCACATATATAAGCAAGAACACAGTGATACATTTTTATATGCATCTTAAACTTCCATGCCTATACTGGACAAAGTCATATATCTGCACAAAGTTTTAGATCCATTTTACACAGCAGCAAGTGAAAGTACAAGTTCAAGGAAGTGAAGAACCTTGGCCAGCATAGCCAGTGCCTATGCATTCATTAAAATACTTCAAAATTTCGCCTCCATGTGATATTTCAATAAAACCAAAAAATACTACTACATTTCACTCACTAACCTTTGTCTTGCACCAGTACTTCCAGCTCTTCTCGAATCCCATCGTACCAGCTGGTGATGTCCACATGGAGAGCGTAATCACAACAGGATTTGGTATCAGCTGCCTCATGCCACTTCTCAAAGGAGGTCAGTAAACTTGATCCAGGTTCTGGAAGCACATGGTCAACTGAAAAACGAGATTGAGTGTCTGTTAGCTGGACAGCATGCACACTGTTCAGATTTCCCCAGAGTGAGCAGTCTCCCAGCATCTCAGCCAAAAAGAGCAGCCTTGGAGGCAGCCTGTGTGCTGCCTGTAACTTTGGGGTGTCAGCCAGGTCCTGCTGCTCAGGTGCAGACTTTGTGAACAGTCTATACCTAAAGATGGGTCTGGCAACCTGCTCAGTGCAGCATCAGTGGACACAGAGGGGAAGCCAAACACCTCACAGTTTAGGAAGCATTTGTCTTTCCCCTTTCTGTATTGTAAGAGACCATGGGTTGTGGACTTTGCTGTATTTCTTGTCTGATGTGCCCTTTTCTATGTATTTCACAGAAAGCACAATAATTATCCAGTCCCTCATAGTCACTGAACTGGCCCACTCTGTCTTCCAATACATCAGTGCAGATGTTCAGTGTTTTCTCAGCAGCCAAAACTGGGAATATGGCCAAAGGTTTGAATGGGGGTGATGCTGAGCACAGACACTCAGTCACACCACACAGTACATTGAACTCCCTGCCTCCCCCCTGGCTCAAGACTTTCTGCCTTTAATGATGCCACACCATCTACTGACATAAAGACATGACTACTTTATGCATAGGTACTTCTCTCTGCAGAGCCAGGACTAAAGTTAGTATGCAAACAAATCTACATGGGCTTACCAGTGGCATTTGCAAGCCTAGCTCTGCACAGAAATACTCAACTGAAGAACACAGGCTGAAAAAACTATTAATGGAAGAAATGAACAGCATTTTGTGCCTATGGCCAGAGTCTTTCAGCTGATACCTGCTGCTGAACATGGGTAACAAAGAAAAAAAGCCACATCTCAATGGGAGTAAAACTCCATTGGGAAGGTCCTTTCCACAAGAAAGCTAAGACAATTTATAGCATCTGAACAATTGCCTCACAACATCTAACCAAAGTCAAGTCATGGTCAGAAGGAAAGAGATCAATCTTGTCCCACCATCTGTAGAGAGAAGAAGAGTCTTTAACAACTAGAAAGGCTTCTTCCTTTCACCAACAAAGATGTGCCTCCATGACGTCTCTGCTAAGGACTTCCTCAATTCCTGCTGCCAAATCCAAGCTCATAAATAAGCATCTTGTTTTTTTCCAAAGCCCTTGAAACAGCAGTAGGTGGGAACAGCAGTTCTTTGTCAGATTTTCTGTGTCATATACTTAGAGCGCTACCTACACTGTTTTCCAAAAATCCCAAGAGCACGTACATTATCCCTCAGTGCTTTTTCTCTATTTCAGAGGAAAATCCAAGAGACAATTCCCCACTGGTTTTTCTTTCTGAGGGTAGGTTCATTTTCAGGCCAACCCTGGGTAACAATGATGAATGGATCTCAAACACAGTGCCCAGAAATTTGAAGATTCACTGCAGAAGATCTCAGACAATCAAAACAAAGCCTCTCATAGCTATCCCCACACATGCCACACAGGCTTCAGCCTGGCATGGGAAGAGATAGCTCTGCTGGTACTCACTGATCATGGTGGTGCCCCCTGCTAGTGCTGCTTTTGTGCCTTGATAGAAGTCATCCACAGCAGTCATCCCTTGGTAGGGCTTCTGTAGGTAAGTGTTGACATCTATTCCGCCGGGAATAACCATGCGCCCGTTAGCCTCTATGGTCTTGACTCCTCCAGGGACAATCAGATTCTCTCCTATTTGCCTGGAGCAAGGAAAGCCAGGATTACTTTCTTTGAACAAGTACAGAGGACAAAGCTACTTGAGTCATGTAGGGGAGAGGGAGCCTGGGCCCATACAGAAGGAGCTGGGTCCCCAAAGGCAAGGTGAAGCTCAAGCATCCACTCCCTGCCCAGCACAGCAGAACAAAGCAGAGGAGAGCTGCTGAGCCGTGGGCTCTGCTTGCTTTGCATGGCTCTAGTGGCCAATAAAGGAGCTGTAATGCACCAGCATTAAAAATTGATTATTTTTTAATATGATTCCTACCTTTAAACAATTCAAATTATGTACACTTAATGCTCTCTTGGGGGCTCCAGCTTTGTATATTAAGTTCTTAAATGAAAATAGGAAAACATAAATCAAATATGGGAGCGAGCTGGAATTGTAAATATATGGCAGAAGCAGAAGTCAATCAATGTAAATTTATCTTTAAAAAGAAATCTAAATAACCTAAGATACAGAAATACATATCTAAGAGACCTAAACACATTTAATCTACCATGTCCCATATTCTTCAAGCTCCTCTTGAAGTTAAAAGTTAGTGAAACATTCTGCACAACTGTGTGGAAAAATTATAATGAGCTCTTTCAATCCTTTTCCCTTCAGGTCTTCAAAGCAGGATTTTTTTTTCACTATTAAAAATATTAATCAGTCCTCCATGCCAATATCAAACACTAGATACTTATGATCAAAATACTTTTAGTATTCATGGACAAAACTACAAAGAAATTAACTTTTAACTTTTAAAGCCACACTACAATTTTATTGTCTACTTTTCATGGTGCAAAGTAGGGAGAGATGTGAGTCTGTATGGAAGCCATGTCTCTGCAGTGTTACACCACAATATATTTGGGCTTAGAGGTGACTGTAAAGAAGTTAAGGTTCACTTAGTTTGTCTCATATTACAGACACAGAGTTCTTGTATTAATGTTCTTTTGTCTGGAAGATTTGTGTCTAAAATAACATTTATCCACAGCCAAATAAATACCTCAGACATCTAAGCTGCTGAATCTGTTTCCCCATATTAAAATGCAACTCCCACCTACAGCTCAAAACACAGTGACTGATTAACAGCCAACTGTGCTGAGGTAGAACCAGAAGTGAATATAACTGTTCATTAAAACCAGTGGGAAAAATTTTAAAAAGGGGATAATTATTCACATTGGAATTTGGCCAAACTGACAGAGTTAATAAATAGCTCCAAGAGGTCAAGAATTTGTTTAATATGCTGTGCAAACATGTCACCTCCAGCAGCTTGTCTCCTGCAGTGCCCTGGGCTCTGGCTGGAGGAAAGCACAGCCATCCCATCAGCAAACTCCTCAGCAGCATCTCGAGATGGGGTCACAGCTGCCCAGCACTGACCAAATCCAGGAGGGCTTCTCAGGAGAGCTGGCACCTGCACATCTGGCACCCAATATCTTCAACATGTGCAGCACTGGCAGCCTGTCATGACCTGTGTGCAGCTGTGCAGTGTGAGCAGCACCCTGGCAAACAGGGAACCCCCTGCATGCAAAAGCCAGCAGTGCCCAGCACATCCAGCTGCACCAACAGAAGGGGAAGCAGCCCCTCTGTGCTGAAATGTGCCTCACAAAGGCATCTCATAAGGCACTGCACCCACAGCACTCAATGCCTGCATAAAGTCAGGCAGCCCCACGTGTAGGAATGGTGTTGCACTGATTTTTGTTAGTCAAATCTACCCCCGAGATTTTAATCAGAACAACCCTCCACCTCTGTAGAGCATTTATGTGGCTAAGAAATTGAACTAGGAAAAAAAATTCTCTATGACCCATCTCCTCTGAGTATGTCCAAGGAGTAACTGCACTCCAAGGACTAACACACCTTCTGAGAATATTAATAAAAACCTACAAAAAATACTAAAGCAATTAATTTTTATTTTCTACCAGTTCTATTTACCAGTTTTCTTTGTATCTACCAGTTTCCTCTTCAAGAAGACACATGTCCTAACAAAGTGAAAGTGTGCTAACTATATACTGAAGCTTTTTGATGACTCAATGCTCATTATTTTCAGTGGATGGTTGAGTAATATCTTATGCAGCAGAAATTGAAGTGACATGGGACCAAACAGCCTTTGTGGATGATGCTGCACTACTACCTGTCAGAAATCTGTCTCATCTCTTGCCCTGACATCAAGATTAAGGCTGGGAGAAGTCTGATCTTCACTGGTGCTCAAGGTTATTTTTATTCTGACTAAGTAGAACAGAGAGTAGGAGATAATGTGACAGGATTCCTGAATTGCTCACTCATTAATGCAAAGTGTATGTGAGTAGGAATGGAGTTCAGTTACTTGTGGGTGAAAAAATACAACAGTGCAGTAACTACATTCTAGACACTGTACAAATGACTGAGCTGGTCTTCTCACATATCAGCAACCAGAAAACTCAGACCCACAGAAAGCTGATGCTGGCTGCCATTTACAGTCAAACAAGTTGGTAAATTCTGTGGTACATGAGCTGATAAAAGCACAATGGAAACAGCTCTTCCTAAGCTTCACCCAAGGAAGCTGAAAGCCTCCCCCAGAACTCCATGGTGGTGCTCCTGCAGTTATCAAGCCCAGCCCTCTTTTAGGCATCTGGGGTTGCCCCTAAATTGCCTCATCACTTGCCCAGCATGGAGGAACCATGTTCCCAGTCACTCATCCTGCCACCTGCTCATTCCTTCAGCCCAGAGGGACCCAACCCTTCCCCTTGGCAGGGATGGAGCAGAGTACAGCAAGCACCAGACCATGACCTGTCACTTGGCACAGGACTCATTTCCTCATGCAATGAGGCAGGAGAGATGTAGGCAAAATATATTATTTATATGCCAATGGCAATTTAAATTACCAAATCTTTAAAATACTATTTAGATACTGGAGAACTCAGCTGCCATCTGAGTGTGCAGGGCTTAAGTTTCAGGTAGGAAACATCCACATGCACCACTGCTCTGTGTACCTAGGGAGCCAGTTTGAGCATTGATTGGCAGGAAGAAGCATCTACCATCCTCCAAACTACAGCTGATCTTCAAACACATTCAAGGTTACATCTGCTTTCCTCTCTGCAGAATGATCTGCATTAAAAGAATTAAAAGGCCCAAATCATTCCATTAGACTGTAAGAGGAACCTAACCCTCTCTTTTCCAATCAGTTTTCATTTCAGAGTGAGAAAAATAACTCAGATCTTTTATATCCCAGCAAAACCAGGACACTGTTGCCTATTCTGGGCTGAGTGGTTTGGTGTCTGCTCCATTCTGTATTAGAATTCTGTATTGTCAGCAGGATCTGCAGCTGGAAAGTTAGAGCATCAACTGAAATGTGGATGACTGAGTTTCAAGGTCCAGCAGAAGAAACTCAGAGAGACCAAACTTACTTAGGTTGCAAAATTTATCATCTGAACAGAGTAAGGACCCAACCCCATCTCACAGCAGGCTGCCCTCACAAATTATTTCAGAGCAGGACTTCTTGCACAAAGACTTCTTTACAAAGAAAAGTTTTAGGTCATCTAAATCTGGGGAGCCAGGCACAACTCAGGGTGCTAAATAGAGAATTTGCCTCCTTGGGCAAAGACAAATGCATCTTAAAAATAAAGATCTTGCCTATCTGTTCATTATTAATCCTAATTAGCTTGGGCAGCTGAGATAGTTCCTGGAGGTGCAGATCCACACATGGATTTCAGAGGGAGTCTATGTACTTAAAAAGAGAAGGTGAAAGCTTGGCATTGTTAACCTGCCTACTAACTACCACTGCATTTCTGGAATCAAAGCCAAAATCTCACAGTAGTTTCAGGCTCTCAGCATCTCATACATTCAGTTGTTTAAATGGTTCTGATGCTTACAAGTGTTACTAGGAGATTTGCATCTGAACTAACAAAGCCACACAAAAACTTAACAAAAATACCCACCAAAGAGAACACAACTTGGTTAACTATAGCAATTAAAAATAGATACAAGTTCAAAATTTTGTGTCCTCTCCACTTTTGCCACTTCTGCAATGCAAATAACACTCCAAATGGAAAGGCAGAGTGAAGTATTAAAAAGAAAACTGCATAGTCCATAGATGAAAGTGTTCAGATTCTTTTCTGCTATAATAACCTGAATTATAATAACAGATATGCAAATAACTGCACTTTTAATCTGATGTTATATACTTAAAGAGCTCTGAAAACAAGCAGGCAATTAATTATTTACCAGATAACCATAATTATATTTCTGTGAGCCTCTGGAGACCAAGCTTCTTAGGTCACTAGTGAAAATGTTTAGCAGTCATGAAAAAGGCTTTGATCCTTGTGTACACCAGAGTGCTCATACCACATAACTTTGCAAGCCTTAGAGACCCTCATCTCCACTAAGCCAAGGTAGGACCAGCATAGCACATGGACATCTCTGCTACAGTTCCCAGGCTATCAGTAACATATATTTCAAGTTTTTCACCTCACAAATACTTTCCCTGTATTTTATAGCCTGATAATTCAGGACTTTCTTTCTAATTGTGTGACAATGCATAACAGCATTGTAGGAACAGAACATGCTCTGCTTCAGCATTAACTAACAGGCAACTGAGAAGCAGCAGGTCCTCATTTGCACCATGCAAGATGGGGCATATTTCAGATTTCTGTGCCCTACAGAATCCTTAAGAGCATGGCTGCAATTGCACTGACCAGATATGGGGAAAGAAGCTGTAGAGAGCCTTCTGCCATTCATGGACTCAAAAAATTTCCATTGTCCTTACCCTTACTTCTTTTCTTGAGAGAGCCTACTTGCCTTAATTGCAATTATTATTGAACTGTTTGAAAAGCAAATATCTTCAATTTATAGCAAAGAAATTTTCTACTAATCTAATCTTAGTGAAGATAAATTGGTAGAATTTACTAATAAAACACTCCTCAACTACAGCCTCATATTTAGAGGAAACCGAGGTTCTGTCCTCAAAAGATTTCAGGTCAGCACTATCAAGAAATCACAGTAGTCTATGCTAACATGCATGCAAAAAAAAGCAGTATTTTATAAAACCAACTTTATAAGTCCATCTTCAAGGTATAGGTCTGCATAGAAGGAGTGGTCATCATTGATAATTCTTCCACCTTTAATGAGCAGTCGGTCACTCTGGAGGAAAAAAAAGGAACAAATGTGAGTTTGTCAAAATAAATAAACATAATGTATTTATGATAACAAATTTGCTCATATTATAAAGAAAGCCATTAATATCAAGCACTACATAAAGGTGGGTTCATGTGGGTACACAGACAATGGAGAGGATAGTTTCCTGACTATTTCTGACTTTTGGAACACAAGACCTCATGGCCATCACAGTTCACTTTGCTCAAAGCAGGAATCACAGCACATTTCAAATGCCAGCACATCCTCCTTTTACCACCTCATTGCAAGGGGGCCAAAAGGGAAAGAGAAGCCCCCAGAAGAAACTGCCCAACACTGCAATGGCCAAGCTGAGCTCATTTGCACCTCTGGAAAAGTAACAAAGCTTGGAATGGGAAGGGCCAAGGTCATGGGAGGCTGCTCAGCCCTGCCATGTAGAAATTCCTCACCAGGGAAGCTCCTCTCACAGCACCAGCTCAGCAGGGACAGCTCCTGCACAGCAGCCAAGGGTGCGGCACACAGCTCGTGTCTCCTGTTGGTGCCACAGACCCACAGCTGAGCACCAGCTTCTGGTGGGCAGGAAGAATTAATTGTACCCAGTTTGTGACTTCTGCAGGTCAAAGGCTGTTGATGAATTGGGGCCACTCAGTGCTGAGACTGCCCATGTCATATCTCACTCACTTCATGAATGAGAACAGGGGGCAGCCTCTGAAGTTTGGGTCACCTGAAATATCACACAAACAGCACAAAGAGCCACCACCTCCTGCACTTTCTAAAGTGCCAGGAAGCAAACAATTTTTATTCCAAGAAGGACTGTTCAAAGTATCAAGTCAGCAAGAGCTATTGTTTACAATTGTCTTATTATATTCTTCTCTATTCAAATGGTTACATTTTGTTCTCAAAAAGTTCATTTTATAGAAAGCAAATTTTAGGAGTGCATGTTCCTGAGAACCACTATTTAAACTCTCTCACTGAAGAAGTCATACTGAAAATGCCAGCCATTTACCATCTACCCAAAGACAAGGCAAGCCTCTAACTTCAGTGCTTTTCTGTCTGTCTTTAGCTGGGGTAGTTAATCTTCCTCACAGCAACTTGTATGGGCCTGGTTTGGATTTGTGCTGGAAACAATGCTGATAACACAAGGATGTTTTAGTTATTGCTGAACAGGGCTTAGAGAGTGAATGTATCTTTTGCTCATCACCAGGAAAGAGGCTGGGTGAGCACAAAGAATTGGGAGGGGGAATAGCTGGGACAGCTGACCCCAGCTGACCCAAGGGATATTCCACACCATATGGCATCATGCTCGGCAATAAAACTCAGGGGGAGGTTGATGGGGGGAGCACTGCTTGGGGGCTGGCTGGGCATCAATAGGTGATTGGTGAGCAATTGTATTGTGCATCACTTGTCCTTTGGTTTTATTAATCTTTCTTTTCAATTTTCCTATCAATTTCTCTATTATCATTACTATTATTATGATTATTCTATTTTCATTATCAAATTGTTTTCATCTGAGCCCATGCGGGTTTTTTTCACTTTTACCCTTCCAGTTCTCTCCCCTCTCCCACAATGGGGCGGGGGAGGATTGAGCAAGTGGTTGTGTGGGGCTGAGTTGCCAGCTGGGGTTAAACCATGACAAGTACATAGCCCTTTTGGAAAGAATTTTGCCAAGTGACTGTGAATGCTGGAAAACTCTTAAAGCAGTCAGAACCATTTTCCCCCATTCAAACATCAAAATAGCCATTTATTATAAATTATTTCCTTGGCTCACCAGACAATAACTCAGAATCTCCAGCTTCTCCATGTTTTATACTCCTCAGTCCAGATTCAGTTCTTGGTTTAATTACAGGATGACTCAGGCATATAAACTATGAATGCCCTGAGTTCCCAGTTTAGAAAACAAACAAATTGATATATTCTTAATCTATAAAACCAGGACGACAAAACCCAATAAATCTCTAAAACATTTTCATTAAGAAGCACTAAGGCAGAGCTAGGGGTGTTACAATGTAACCTCTGTTACACACTGCACATTTACTTTTTAGCTTGTACTCGAACAATACTGCAGCTTCAAAGCCTTTATAGCCATCTGTGTCATTCTAAAAAGGAAAAAGGGAGAAACAGACATTTTTAAGGGAGAAAGAAGAGGGGGAAAGACATTTTAAATACAGTGCACGACAGCAGAGTATGTCCACAGCAGGTCTGAGGCTTTTCTCCAAGCGCTGCAGCAGCAACACGACCCTGGGGGGGAACCGAGGCACCAAGCTATGATGATGTCCAAGGACCTGCCCCAGACATTGTCACCCTCTCATTACAGAAGGGAGATGAATGCAAGTCCTCCATCTGGAATTTGCCAGAGCAGGCTCCCTGTTTTCTCCCCAGCCTCTCTACTGCCACTTGTAATTGCAGCAGGACTGGTGAACCAGCAGCCAGAATAGTAATAAGCTGTTTTGCCACGTGCTGGCAGCTGCACCTCCTCACCGTGGTGATTTACTACGCTGCCTGCTGACCTGCAGGGACCACCATCTTGTGAGCTCTTTTTGAGCTCATTCAATTGCCTTCCTAAACATTAATACTGCCCAATTACAAGAGGCACGAGCTTACTGATACAGGCAGGCAGTGTTCCCAGAGCACTGCATCTGTCACTGCTAACGAGTCAAAAAATCTGCACCCTCATCAAGAAGTTCTACATTTTACGTCTTTTTAAACAGGAGAAGATGCATAATAAGTAACAGGCAAGGAAAATGAGATAGACTAAAATAAAGCTGAAGCACAGCTCCAGAAAAAAAACTGCAGACATAAGGATTTTATATGTTTTTACATATAGATATATATATCTAAGTAACAAAATTAGGTATTAGAAAGAGATAATCTAAAAAAGATACAAATGCAGTCTTAAGAAAGCCCTCAACTATGGAGCCAGCCATTAAATTAAGCCTCGCTGTCTGTAAAGGATTATTGAACATTTATCTCCAAAGTCTTGCCTTGTTCAGAATTTTGGAGGGTGTAAGAAATTCTGGTGGAGAATAAAATCGGCACTTCATGGAGACTTCCAAAATTTTAACTCTTTGCACCTCAGAAGAAAATACAAACAACTCAGAACTGTTGCAAGAGCAGTCCTGCACCTGAGGCTAAGGTTCCCCCAGCTGGGTATAGGAAGTCACAGAAGACTAGGCTGCCAAAATCCACACATCCCCAGGTAGATTGCCAAGCCATTGAGGACAGTGCTGTGGAGACTTGTCCAGCTTTTATCAGGATGTGAGAGACATGGAAACATCTCTAACACGTTTCCATTCCAGCAAATCAGCAAACTCAGAAGAAAAAGAGTGTTTTTGGAACATCTCCCAACCAGCTTGATCTGTCAAGTGTAGAACACATTACAGATTGCTGCAAAGCAGGGCACCTTGAGACAGATGGTGTTGATGAGCACAAGCAGCCCAGGTGAGGTTTGGGTGGACACCTCAGCAGCACACTGTGCCCAAGAAAGCAGCACTGCCTCCAACACCCTGCTCCACATCAAGGCTGGCATATCCTTAGCCAAAGCAGCAGTACCCAATGCCTGTGTGCATAGAGCACAGAGATGCATTTCCATGAACAGGCTGGAAAAATCACATACAATTAAACTACTAGAAAGGAGGCCCAGGTTAATATTGACAAGCGATTTGTTGAATTCTTCAAGGAAAAAAATTTCATACAAATGCTTGGTCTACATTGAGTATTCATTCCCTGATATAGTCCAAGCACAGGCTTCAGGGACAGCCACTGGAGCCTGGGTGATCCTGCACTGGTTAGGTCACTGGTACTTGGTGCAGTGAAATCCTGGACAGAAATCTGGGCACACACAGGCTCTGTGAAGTAGGTTAGGCTCCCTGGGCATGCAGAAGGCTGTGCGTGACATGGGGCCATTTATTATTTACCAGGGGCATGATGTCAGGCAGACTGTTTGCAGCTTTCCTATCAAGTGACAAATGTCCAGGTAAACCAGGGACCAGAGTCCTCTTTTCCCTGTTTCAGGATGGAGGAGAGACACACTCAGCAGTGCCCTGAGGAAAGCAGTGAGGGAAGGGAGGAGTGACCTGAAGCTCCTGAACTAATCCCAGCAGTGCTGGCCTGTATTTCTCCTTGCCAGCTGTAATCCCCATGAGGAAGAACACTGCCATTGCCCAGCTCCCAGAGGTACCCTCAGCCAGCCACTGACCCTTAGCACTCTCACAATGCAAACATCTCCCAGCTCAGGAGGTGACAATACCATCAGCCTTCCTGGGGTGGCTGCCACTTTTCTGTTCAGCTGACAGGTGTCTCAGGCACTGGTGCCCTGCCTGCCGAGCTCCAAGGGCTCCATACCAAGCCTTCAGAGCACTGCCTGGCACAAGAAGCTGCCAACCCACCTCTTCCCAGTGCAAGCCAAAGGAAGTTGCTGGGACCCTCTCCTCCCTCCAGGCTGCCAAGGACAGACAGCAGGAGCATGGCAAAACAGACAGGGAGTAGTACATTGAACAGTCCATGAGGTGCCAAGACGCCAGGGGTAAAAAACCTGCTCTCATTGACATAGGAGTTGCAGTTCCACAGTCACTGCAGGGTGTAGAGGCCAAGGTGTTTCTTCTCCACCCATCACTGTTGCAATGATGCAACTGCATTGCTGCAACGCTGCTTGCTTCTGAGTTCTGTGCCTGGCCATGACACAGCACCAGCTCAGCCACGATGCATATCTGCTGTCTGCCCTGCAGCTCCATTTTACAGGCGCTCTGGCACCTCCCAGCTCAGCCCACTGCCGAGTACGGCACAGCCATTCCCACCACTGCCAGCCCTCCACCCTCAAACCCTGCACACTGCTTCCCTGGGGATCTCCTAATCACAGTCTAGCTTCTCCTGCTTAACCTGGCAGCAAAGCTGCAGAGCTTAGTCTGTGACATGACAGCAATTTTCATGGCAGCAGAAGGAGACGCCACCAACTCAGCTCGTTTGCTGCAGGAGGAGGGGCCGGCTGCTCAGACTGGAGGCGGTGGCTGTCGCTCCCTCACTACTATTGTTTCCAGTGCAGCAAGAGCAACACGAAACATCTGTAAGCTGGTGACTGGCACACTTTGTACAAACTGCCTGTTTTGCTGGGGTTTGAATCAGCTTGGCTCAGCTCTCGTGAAGCGTGTCCACATTTTCATGCACACCAGTGGCAAAAGGCCAGCGCAGAGAAGCAGCATCTGACCAACCTTCAGGGCCACGAGCCTGACCCTGCCATGGTCCCCAGTCCTGCACCGGGTTCCATCCAGATACAAATGGAACCAAATTCCCTTGGGTGGAAAATCGCTTTGCTCTGGATTATTCGAAATTACAAACCAAATGTTAGAGCAAGAACAGTTGTGAAGAAATTTAAAATTCCACTTTTTCCATTCACCCACTCTCCTCAGAGCTAGAGGTATCTAAAAATACACGGTAAAATTCAAATAGTTTTTAGACATGCAGTTCTCAAATCTGCTTCTTGGGACTACTAAAAACACAGTAACAGAAAAAATAAAACTGCCATAAGATTTACTAAACATTATTTCAAATTAGTGCAGCATGTCAAAATACAATGCAGCACAAGTTACAGAAACCACACACTTCTCTACAGCATCGACACCTATGCACTGCACCTGCAGGAACCTTTCAGAGAAAACCACACCTCTGTGATACAAGAAGGAGTTAATTTTTTTTTTTTAAATGCCATTATGTATTCTACCTATACAAAAAGATTCCAAGAGTAGTGTTTTCATCAAATAGCAGCATCTGTCCAGGCTGCAATTCCAATATATGCTATTACATTCTTGCTTTTCTTCCACAAATGGAATGTCTTCCTATTACACCTTCATTTCTAAATCAAGTAAATCATATATTTTTAACTATTTACACTTTGCTTTACCATTTATATAAATTAACTTCAGATACACCAAGCATACAGGTCTAAGTGCTGTGCTGCTTAATTCTTGGTTTGGACCTTTACAATTGCTGCATTGCAGCCTTTGCTAACCAAAAAAGTCTTTGCAGCACTCAAACCCTGATTTTCCAGGCTTAGAGGATGAGGAAACACTCAGCAGTGATTTCATCCTCTGCGTAATTGTAAGGACTCACTAGAATATAACATTGTCCTTACATCTCCAGAGCAACAATGGCTGTTTTCTCTAAAGCCCAGATCAGTCAAGAGCCCTGAAGATGACTAAGGATTTTATGCTAAATAGCCAGTTGAAAACAGTTTAAATTCCAAATCCACCTGTATTTGAGTTCTCTGTCTATAAAGGCATGTGGCTTAAAAGACATCAGATCAAGTGCAAGAGACATAAAAAGGCATTAAGCTGTGTTATCACACTTGCAGCCAAGACATTACTTTTTTAGCATTTGAGAGGCAAAATTCTTTGTTACTAAGGCTTTACAAAGTCCACTGAGAGTTACAAAAGACACAGAATTCAGTTTAGAGGGAAAGTACAAGAAATGCAGGCTGATATTTGCCTTCTCCTTGATTATCTAATCTTCACAAGATTTGCAAGGAAGCTGTTTTCTCAAAGGCTGAAGACCCACTGGAAGTGGACCCAGTGGAAGGAAACACTTGGAGCTCCTCTGTGCTTCCATACATTCCTTCTTGCAGACTTATTTCCCACAATATACAAGAGATTTACTTTTGTGTGTATGTGGCTATATTTGATTGTCTTTTGTCAGAGCTGGTCAGATTCAGACCCAGCTGTGATTCAACACAGTTAAATTACCTCGCTTTTTGCAAAGTACTTACAAATAAGGAACATTTTAAAACTTAATGGCAAAAGTAGAAAGATATCCTTCCCAAGAGGAATGTTTGCTTAAAATCCTTTCATAAGGATCAAAGAGCTGTAAATGGGATTTTATGAAGTACTGTCTGCTTATAGAAGATCTGCTTTTAATCAGCGGTATCCCTCCTTCTGAATTTCACGTCTAGATTACCCTCCATAGCAAGTGGCTTTTAGCTAGGGTGAACCCTGAATCAACTCTGGGAGTTCCTTGTAAAACACTCCATCCTTGAGGCATCATTTCCTATAGACCACTAATGGAGAATCCTGCTTTTAAGGTTCTTTTCTTAACAGATGCACTCTACTATATGACAATTAATTTAGGAAGGATTATGCTGATTGTAGTAATGCTGTATCTTGGTCTGCAGCCAATGTATTCATTCATCTTTATTCATTTAAAAGATGTGATGTTCTTTTGTTTCCCCTTTCGAGACCTGGCTTCCTATTCAGCTGGCAGTTTCATTGCTTAATCACCCACCCTAAAAGGGCTACTCCTACAGCTACCAACTCCATGGGGATTTCTTCACTGTAAATGTCATCTTTGCTTTGCTTTTAGAAGGGAAGCACAACAAACATCTTATTGATGACAATATTCATTGGCATCAGCAGGGGTTTCATTTAAGTAGGGGCTGGAGGGTTGAAACCATTGCATCGTATGTTGCTATACCCATCCCTTGGGTTACACACAGGTTATGTCAATTAGAGGGGATCTCAAAATCCCAGCAAGCCATTCATAGGAAAGCTTAAACTTGGGAAGAAAATAACAGTCATTTACAGCACAGCTGACTTCTCTGTGCCACTGAACTGAAGATGTGTTTTATCTAAGTTCTAGTCAGAAACCTGCATCAGGTTACTGGGACATTTCTGTCTTGGCACCAATCACAGTCAAAATCCAACTAAGACCATATGGAATCCCTTCTCTGACAGAGGAGGTGGATGCAAGGGAAACAGAATAGTGGAAAATGCCTTTAATATGATGTTAGCAATGACAATTCATGACTGACTAAAGGCAGTGGTACAGATGCACACTGTCTGCACTCAGACACTTTGTGCTGTCACCTTGCCTCACGTACCTACTTTTCCTGCCAGTGAGAGCAAGCTGTGGTGCTTACTGCCCCACCTCACAAGGTACCAGCCCTGGTTCCCCTTCCACAGCCTCTGTGCTCTGAGCACTGCCTACCCCTTTAGCCAGACACCTGCACCTAGATTTTATGCTGAGTGTAGACTTCACTGAAGTCAGCAAGGACATTTATTATTCATAAACAGTAACTGATACCTTAAATCTCATTAGGACATGCAATACAGATGAAAAATTTTGTCTTGTGACAAGCAAACAGCTTCAGGGGACAAGGCCATCATCTGTGCATGTAGCAAGATTAGAAACCTGCAAATTATTTTGCTGCTCATCTCTATGCCTTCTTTCTCATACATACAAAAGCATTTATCTCTCTTGTATGTACAAACCCCAAGTTTATCTCAACTAACTGCCAAGTGCTTCACAAGCCAGTGAACTCTCCTGGCTCCTGCAAAGGAAAATGCAAGTTTCATGCTTTTACCACTTAAATAATTCTTGATTCTGAAAGAAACGGCAGCGAAGCAGACAACAGATCCTGAGCTCTCATCAGGAAAGTGGCTCATTGGCAGTGGTTGTTCTCAGCTCTTGTAAGAAGATTCAGACAAGCACCTCACTGTACCAGATGTCTTCCCAGACAGCCATTGTCCCCTTTCCAAACCTGCCCAGCTTCCAGCAAAGCACAGCTCAGTTCCCTGTGGTGGCACCAGCTATGATGGTGAAAACACTGATGCCCTGCTGAGGGCACTGACTGATGAACTTGCTGTGGCAGTTAAAGGAATCACTGCCCCAAACCCTTCCTTCTGTCCCTCTGCCAAAGGTTTCAGTCTCCATAGAAATGTCCCCAGAAGGACCTACTCTCAATGTAATTTAAGTCACCATATGGAACTGGCTTGAACACTGTGGCCAGTTTTTCTCCTATAGAAAAAAGAAAGGAACAGATGTGTCAAAGGATCAGAGAAATGGTGGCTGGAAGTCCAAAAACTTATTCTGAAGCAGCTAAAGCATCTCCAGAGGTGCAAGGCTGAAGTCCAGTCCACTACACAGTGTGAATTTACATATCTTCACTGGTAGATGAGTAAACTGAGAGGGGACAAGTCTGTTAAACAGACACACATGAGAACATGTAATTTTGAAGGTTAAGCAAATGTTCAAGAGTAAGAAGGCATCCAGAAGTCCCAGGCCTTGGTGTTTTAAAGCAGGACAAAAAGTGCTGTCTAAATCAGCCAAAATCTTGCACCACCAGCAGAATAGTAACATGAGGCAGTGTTCCTATGCCCAGCACTCAGCAGGCTTTTCAAACCCTTCTGGCAAGTGACACAGCAATCTGAGTGTAGATTCATACTGCTAAACAAAGGTGGCTGGTAAAAAAGGATGGGATGGGGAGATGCAGAATAGATCCAAACCTAGACAAGGACTTTGGTCCACCATTCCAGGTACTCACCATGTCCTGCACCTGTAGGACATGTCCCCTGGTGTCCAAAATGAATTGGCTGGCAGCTCTCACACTGCTGTTGTCTCATGCCAGAACACCATGCATTGCCCCAGCACTTTGCTCAGGCCAAACAGGAAGTTTCCATCCTGAACCAATGTGTCACACAGCAGAATTCCAGATGAATGAATGTTTTTCTCTCTCAAAGAGTAGTCTGCCATCTTCAACTGAAGCCTACTTACTTCTCATCTCTCTTCATACCAATTGTAAAGGTAACAAGTAAAATTATTCTCTGTGCCCACTCCTCTGAATTTCTCCAGTCTCTCCATTTTTCTGCATCTGCTTTTTTTTTCCTCATGTTGTGCCAGATCTTCTCTTTTCTTGTTGTGCTCAGTAGTGAGATCCTTCCTCTGTAACACCACATTTTTGAGCTCTCTGTCTCCCTGTGCCTTACAGTCTCTCAGCTCAGGACCAGCAGTGCCTTTTTCCCCATTCATATGCCAACCCTTGGCCTATACCCAGAGAGATGATTCCCTTCCTTTTTCCAAGGGATTCAGGTACCATTTTCCTCTCCCAAATGCCTCCTTGCATTTGCTTTGGTGACTAGCTATTCTGCCTTTGCTCAGTAGAATTGTGTTCACACCTCCTCTTCACTGAGCTCACACAGATTTTGTTTCAATGGGTGCAGTTGCTGCTGGAACAAACACGTCCTGTCACAGGCATTCTACATGCCACATGCCTTTTTTAAACTGTGCTACAATTCTGAGTTCATCTAAGCTCAGGCCTGGCTTGAAAATTGCCGACCGCTACCAAAACACAGAAGCCAAAACAATTTGTAACAGGTGTTTCTGTGCCATCATCTCCATTGATCCCCTGTAATATGCTGCACAAGAGGAGTGTAATAGCAATGTTTAAAGCAATGGGCTGGGGGGTATATCCTGGAAAATCTGGTCTGCATGAGAACATCCTGCACAACTGAAGCACAAAAGATTGCCACCTCATGCAGAAAAACACCTCGGCAATGGATGTGGTGGCTGTCCATACTACACAGGCTGAGAGGAGTGCTCCTGCACTCTTGGCTGCCTTACACTCTGCACACCCTGCTCCATCCTCAGCTGACACTCCTGAAACAGTGGTTTGGGACCCACCTGCCAAGGACTGCAACACAGTGCAGAGGACATGAAGTGCTTGTACTTACTGGTTCAATGTATTTCTATTTTACATCACCAGACTGCTCTGGTGTTTCAAATGCAGAGGTCCTTCCCCCCACCCTCACCTCCCTCCAACAGTTCCACAAAAGGGACCAGTTTCTCCAGTCTGACTTACAACTGAATGGCACCTTACACTGGCACAGTGCTGGTGCTCCACTAACAGCAAGCCTGGATGCTGCATGGGATAAATAATGGGCAGCAGGAGAGTCACAAATGAGATAAAATGCAAGAAGCATGAATTTTCACAAGCTGAAATGGAAAGGGGAAAAAAGGCAGATGAGATGAAGAAAAACATGTGTAGATCAGTAAATGAGAACAGGGAGATGCTCAATGCCAAAGGGGGCTGTGTGCAAAAGTGTCTTTACCATGAGCAGTGGGAGAAGGGAAAGCAGGAATAAAGCTGCTTTGGGGAAAAGATGTGCAGGGGGTGTCAGTCAGGCCCTGCTGCCTGAAGGAGTCAGGAGGCTAGGCACAGTCAGGTTTAGCACGTGGAGAAAGTTATGCCCACAAGCACCAAGAGCAGTAACCCATACAGGGCTGTCTTCCTAAGAGTGGTATCTGCTTCCACACTGATCAGAGGTGAAACCAGCTTCTGCCTCTTCCTCCACAGCTCCTGATGCTGCAGACCTGACCCCAGAGGGAGGTTTTGGCCAGGTACTGACTGCTGGCAGTACCTGTGGCTGGATGTTGTGGCTGGGGTGTACTTCTTGTGCTCTCAGGACAGCTACTGGCCCCATGCAAGGAACACAGGCTTGGTACTGGAAAATCCACAGCAAGTATCAGCACTCAGGACACTGTCAGAAATTACTTTCTCACTTCTCCAATGATTCCAGGAGCTGGTGTAGCTCCAAAAAGCAGAAGTGTGAGGGGGGGAAAATGTTGAGAACAGTAACAAATGACATTTTTATATGATTTCATCATCACCATCACTGTTGTTCAGAAGGTACACACAGATAGATCCTGTGTGTTCTTGGGAGACAGGGCAGTGTGGACAAGGTCTTACACAAAGTGCCTGATTTGCTTTTGTGGGAGGAGAAGAAGAGCCAGAAGTGTAAAAAAAAAAAATAAACCCAAAGAAAACAGTCCAGCCTTGATGCCTGCCAATTTCACTAATGTTAATTTATGCCTTTGATTTGGTCACAAAACTCAACAGTAATGTTAATGAATATTCATTTATAGAAGCTTCAGCACATCCCATTTCAAAGAGAAAAGGCTGAGGTTTGGGCTTTCTTTTTCACAGCAGTCCCCAGCACAGAGAGGAAATTTTGTGAGAAGTGATGAAATTAAAAGGAACTGTTGATTCTAAGGCAAAGACTCATAATTCTTCCAGTTTCTACTCCAAACTGGAGAGCAAGGAACTAGCTATGGGTGGGTCCCTGTTACACTGCAGCTTCAAATGAAGACTGAGCCCTGCACAAAGCACCTGACACTCACCCCGAGGGCAACCGGGGCCTCACCCAACCCAGACATGCCCTGAGTGAGACACGCAGTGCACTGAGGAACAAGGCAAGAGGAGCCATCACCCAAAAAGCCACTGCAGCACCCCGGTTCAGCCTTGGCCGCCAGGCACTGCTGCTTGTTAATAGTGGAAATCTGTAAAAATGCAGCACATTGGTATCATAAAACTCAGCTTCTAGAAGGAGGTTGTTCCCCTCCTGATCAAATATTTTGACTGAAGGATGCTTTTATTGTATGTGGAGAAATCCTCGAGGAGCTTACAAGCTCGCCACAGCAATGCCGCTAAGCGCCAGGTTTGCTCAGGAAGGTGCCACACCCACCCGGCAAACCCGCTCCTTCGGCTCCCGAAACTTGCCCCGCGTCACACCGTGCCAGCTTTCCAGGGAGCGCCCCACGAACCCAAGCACTCCTGAAGCTCACCCCGCTTTTCCGCTCATCTCTGCCCCGGGTGCCACAGCAGCAGTGACCCCATCGCCCACTGATCCGCCCCCCAAGAGGAAAACAAGCAACAACCTGGAGACCAACACCGGTGCTGGGGAAAACCTCTGCCGTGTGAGCGAGCTCCAGATGCATTTCCCCCACCGCACCCCTATCCTCCAGCTCTGCCTGTTCTTCATCCCAGTCCCCGTATCCCCAGATCCCGTGTATTAAGGGGAAGCATATACTGTATCAAGGGGACCAGGTCCTTTCTTTCTGGCGTGGAAAACACACCCTATTGTAGCTCTGCGCGGGTACAAAAGCATCTAGCGGGAGACAGGCACCGATAGGAAGAGGATGGTTATGATTAACTCTTTGACTTCTGGTTCCCACCACGCCTGATGTATTAATAGCGCGCAGAGGTGTTGGTGCTGGCATCATGGCGTTCTTTGATTTTCCACGCTTCCCCCCACGCCCACGCTCGCCCACCTCCCATTTCTCCGCACCCTGAGCCTCCCCCCGGCCCACCGCCCCTGGCCCGCCGGGGGCTGCGCTGCCCCTGCCCGCTGCGGGGGGCGGCGGCAGGGGCACGTTGTGCTGCGGTGGTCCCCTCCCTCTTTTGTTCTGCCTCGCCCGGCGGCCGAGCCTCCCC
>VZRX01021949.1:51376-62461 GCA_013398075.1 Notiomystis cincta | reverse complement strand
GTGTCCAAACCGGCACATATGCTTAACTGCTCTCAACAGCAAAGAAACCACCAAATGAGGAGGTGACGCTTCACTGACAGCAAACCACGTAAGTGAACCATTCTGAAAATACACAGCCATTCATTTCTCACACAACTAGGCACCCAGAGCTGTCAGAATATGATGTTCAGTACCTTACCAGCTTTGAAACTGTGCTTGGTTCCACTCAAATTTGTGGTCTGGGTGCCTGTATAACATCACTCTTTGAAGCAAAGGGTTAAATTCAGAATTTGGAGTACTGATCACAACTATGCTTGGAGCCATGAAACCAAACACCACTTCAGGAAACTTCTTCAGCTCTGATTCTTCCAGGTGTTCTATTCTGAAAAGATTAAGTTGATGTCTGTGTTTAAAAACACCCTACTATTATCTTAACACCCAGTCAAAATCACCCAAACCCGTATCTGTAACTTGTAATGTTACACCCACCTCTGCAATATGAGCACTGGCACTGTGGCCAAGTGGCAGCACAGGGGTTTTTGTCTGAGCAAATCTCTTCCATTTTGTACTTTTTCATCAGTATCCTCTTCCCACCATAAGCACTACTTGAATTGCTTAGTATGGTTAATTTAAACACAAATTAGAAGCCACTCTTCTACTTTCTACTTTTCTAATTCTACTCTTCTGCTTGAAAGGTTTGATCAAGCCTATTTGGAGCATGAACAAAATTCCAAACTGAACTCTAATGGACTTGAAGAACCATTTTGTATTGTCCTAATACTCACAGTTCAATACATGTCACCAAGTCAAAACCAAGCATGCAAGGATCTTTATGGGCAACTGAACCATGATGCAAGGTAACAGTTAGGGATCTTTCCGATGGCTGCAAATAATCAACAGGAAGAGGAGACAATGTATGCCTACAAAAGTATTAAAAACATGTTACAGAAAGGACCTTTAGATAAATTGTGCATGTAAATGAACTAGCTAACATCCCTGCATAGATACCTCACAAATCCCAAAGAGGTTAACTACTTTACATGGATATAAAACAGAATATGCAATACAAACACCTTTTGTAACTCCCTACAATAGGGCAGAAGGAGCAGAATTTAATCCAGAAACTGTCCTTTGTGTTTACAAAAATTTCCATTATACTCCCAAGTCACTTGGAAAGACACTTGTAAATTCTGCTAATAGTTCAATTCCAGACACACAAGTAAGTCTGGTTTAGACAAGCTTTGCAGAGTTTCAGGGGGAGTTTTAGATAAACATATTACCTATTTTTTCCAAGTAAAATACACTGAGAAACCAAAGTACATGTGCAAGTTTCATTCTGGAATACTGCACTAGGCAGAACACATAATAAATATTAAATATAAAAGGTTACTTCTCTTCATTCTTGAAAAAGAGCAAGAGATAGCATAAGCATCTAGATCCTACATATTCACTGAAATTGCATTAATCTGCTTTCAAGAAACCTATGTTCATTCATTGGACCAATGCTTCAAAGATCACATAAACCTCTCATTTTAGAGAGGTTCTAAACCAGATACCACACACTGAACTAACCTTCCTATTTCAAAATCGTAAACAAGAGCAAGTCCCCACCACAGTGACTAAAAGTTACATGTACATTTCAAAAAGATCAAAACTGATCTTTCTGAAGACAATAATGCCACGTATAAGCATGAATAGATACTCCTAACACCATGCACTGGTGCCTTGACAAACTGTACTTCTCAGACGTGCACATGCTGAGGGTCTCTGCATGAGCCAGACCTTTGGCTACATTAGGTGATTTATGGGCACCTACAGCCCATACAGTCCCCAGGCACAGATCCAACGTAACTGACAAAGACAGAGCTCGTCATTTGCCAAGCTGCTGTTTCTGAAGCTACCCTCATTTTGAAAGCCTCTACAAGAAATGCTGCACCATGCCACCTGTATTTGGTTTGCATGGCAAGGTAGCCAGGGGACCATAGGAGAGGTTTCTCTGAGGGGAAGCCCATGCTGGAGCAGGCTCCCAGCAGGAACCTCTAGAGAAAGGAGCCCACACTGGAGCAGCTTGGCTGGCAGGACTTGTGACCCAGTGGGGCACCCATGCTGGAGCAGCCTGCTCCTGAAGGACTGCACCCTGCTCCTGAAGGACTGCACCCCGTGGAAAGGGACCTGGGCTGGAGCAGTTCATGAAGAACTGCAGCCCTTGGGAAGGACCCATGCTGGAGAAGCTCATGGAAGACTGTCTCCCCCACAGGACAGACCACGTGCTGGAACAGAGGAAGGACTTCTCTCCCTGAGGAGGAAGCAGCAGCAGAAATAACATGTAATGAACTGACTGTAATCTCCATTCCTCATGTCTCTGCAACACTGCAGGAAATGAGGTAGACAACAGGCAATAAAGTTAAACCCATGAAGAAGTGAGTGGTAGGGGAAATGTGTTTTTAAAATTTGCTTTACTTCTTATTATCCTACTCTGATTTTGGTAGTGAATTCAGTTAATTTCCTCAAGTCAAGTCTGGTTTTCCCATGATGGTAACTGGTGAGTGACCCTCTCCCTGCCCTTTAACTCATGAACCTTTTGTGTTTTCTCTCCCTGTCCAGCTAAGGAAAGAGAGTGATAGAGCAGCTTTCGGTGAGCTCCTGGCCTCCAGCCAGGGTCAACCCACCACACCACTAGGTCAAGACAAACACAAACCTCAAAACAATCAAGGAGCTTACATTTTCTCTTTCATTACATTTGCACAGATATCCAGCCCAGCTAACACTTCAATGCAACTGCAGAATTTCAGCATCCAGAGAAGGCTGCAATCACCACATCCCAAATCTGCCACCTGTAAATTAGATATTAAACAACGTATAAATGCTATATTTTTCCAAGTAATTTCAGACACTTTCATAAAATTAAAATTCAATACTTATGTCAAAATAACCTTTTTATGATAAATTGTTTCACAATCCTAACTAAAATTTACAGCTACAAGCAAGCAGGATAGATGAAGATTTTAAAATTCTTTTTAAAAAATGTTATGAAGATCCTGCAAGATATTTTAAAAATAATTAACCATTTGTTACTACAGCTGTAAAGTAAACAAGTACATGCAGGACATCCCACTGACTCTGGAGAATGTCTTCCACATGAGTATGTATGATTTTATGTATCAAAGCTGCAGCAATTTTCACATTCACCACTGCTTTTCACTGGGCTATTCTCCCTCCAAAACACTGAGAACAGGCTCACCAGCAGCCAAGTTAGCAGCAAAGCATCTGCATAAAACAAGTTTACAGGCTCAGTCTAATGTTTAAGTGGGAAACTCTGGGGATATTCAGACCATGAAGTCAAAAAATAGATACTCTTTCCTGTAAGCTAAAGACATAGTTGAGTATGTAAACCAACCCTCACTGTTCCTTCTCAGGCCCAGTCAAGGTTGAACCACACTGCTGTTCTCCATGTGAAAATCTTGAGTTGTTTCTATCCAGTTTGTCTACCCTCTGTATAAACAGAAAGTTCATCCTTCCACATCCTAAATCAGAAAATTTAAAACTGAAACATCAGTGAATACATTCTATTTGAAAGCAGATTACAGTGCCACAACATCACAGACTGGATTAGATTTTCATTAGCTACTAGAAGTATGATTACCTAAGTAATGCAGGTGCATCAGTTTCTTGCATGTCCCCTAAGATAATAACATCAGTTTAAGGGTTAAACATTGCAGACTTGAGAAGATCTTCTGGGGAAGAAAGTGGGGAGGACAAACACTACAGAATGTTACTGAAATAATTTAACTTTTCATGGTGAGTAATGAAACAAAAGTTCTGGTATATTGGGGGAACACACATAACACAGGTGGAGGGTCACCACCTTCAGAAAGTGGAGATGAGTTAGCCTCACATAATCTCACATTCTCAGTGCCACTTCTCATCTGAGACTATCCATGCGAATGATGAGGTAAACCTGATGTGCTACACAGAACTAACAACTCTGGAAAGCAAAATCCAACTGTAAGGGAAGCAGCTTGAACCAAATTCCACACCATTAAAACCAGAATGCCCACTACTCTCAAAAACAGCCTAAGGCATTTCTCTTGTTTAAATATTCTCCTCTTCCCACTAAGTAACAATAATTTTATGCAGCCCTGATAAACAGTATATCACCAGGTGTCTGCTAAGGCCATTCAGTTTTAAGTTCCTCCATTACTGCTGTTCAGTAATTAGGTCAGCAGGTTATTTACGCATTTTGCTTTCCTGAGATGCCAAGTGTCAACTTACTTTCACATTTATAACCTAATGAGACAAAACATACCAACCTTCTTAGGTTTGTATTTCTCCACTAAATCTTTAACGAAGTGGTGCCGTTGTTTGTACAAAGGAGGTTCAAATTTAATAATTTGCGTAAACTCTTCTCGAAAGTTCTTATCCATGTTTTGGCAACGCTAAAATGAAAAGTTAACTCTTATTTTCTGAAGCACTTCATAACATATCCAATTACAAAGTTTGCTGTCTTCAGTGACGTTTGAGACCCAATTAAGCAGGGATAAACCTGATCTGAGTTCTATTAAAAGAATAACAAAACCATTGGAATTAGGAGAATTAGGCTGTTCTCTCCACACATAATTATGTAAATAACCTTAAGTAAACAACTACAAATCATATACAAATCTAAAAAAGCAAATTTCATAATCTGTCACTCTCCATCCAGCACACCTGGACAGAAACTACAACCAAACACTACAATCAACGCAGCTGGGCTAAGCCTGCACACAACTTGATTGCCCTATGAGGTCTTTTACACATAAATAAAAGCATGTACTGGTATATATATGCGNCCCGGCCCTGCCTCCCCCGGCCCTTCCCGGGGCTCCTTCGCGCCTCCCGCTCCACCTCGTCTCCCTCGCCGAGCTCCCGTTCGGCACAAGCGGCCGCCCCCACGGCGGAGCGGCACCTCCGGGGCGCGCCGGGAGCTCCTACAGAGAGCCCTCAGAGCGGGGGGCTGTGCCCTCGGGCGAGACGATAAAGGGGCATCAACCACCGTCCGAGGGCCCACCAGTTGTACTGATCCGTGCCAGCCTCCCTCAGTGTGATTAAAAGGTGACGGGCGGCGGCGAGCGCTGGCCCAACATTTTTACCCCAAACCCCAAAAATCTGGCCACTCCTCCTGCTACGTCGGTGCGGTGCTGATGTGTCTAAGGCCCTGTTTGCTACGCCCCAAGTGCTGGTTGCAATATGCAGTGAACTAGCCCTGAGTGAGTGAGGTAGAAAGCACAAACAGCCAAAATCGATGTCTTTTGCAGGGTTTCATTAAAGTCTTTTCCACGCTGGGGCACGTGTATCTCTTAAAGAGCAGGCAGCTGCATAGCGGCACGGTGAAAGTAGAAGGGAAAGCGTGGCTCTGAGTGTCCCATTTCTTTTGTTAACAGCGTGTAAAATATTTGCTAATCACAGGGGGCAGGGTTGTTATTAATAAAGACAGAGTATAGTGTAGGCCTGGGACCTAGAAGGAGGCAGGACTCTGCTGGCAGAAAGGATGAAGATTTGTTAGATAAATTAGATCATAATTCAATGCTCTTTAAGATTTCAGAATATACTAGAAATGTATATGCCAACTCTTGGCTAACATTTTAAGTTTTGTGGCCTAGACAAAGCACACAATTACTCTTTTTGGCTTGTGATGAACACATATTGTGGTGTTGGCTTTCACAGATATTGGAGTGGATGTTAAGTATTGTAGGTTGTGTTGCTGGCTTTGTGAAAGTGGTTTTATTGTTGTGGTCAGTGAGAAGCAGACGTTGGCTCTCACTGATGTTCATTGGGAGTTGCTGAGATGCTGTGATGTGACTGGACATTTGCCCTATGAAAGAACAGAAACCTCTGGGATGTATCAAAAAGTAATAAGTGGCCTCCAGGAAAAAAGACTGCATCCAACTGCACATACCCTAAAAAGGCAGAACAGCCATAATAATGTGTATTATCGTTTATAAATATGTTGTGTCTGATGCAGTTACCAGGGGTGCATAAAGAGGTCACCATTGTTATCTAGTTGTGCTTCTGGCTGTGGCTATGCACCCTGTGCTGTTACTTTACTTTATTGACTTTGTACGTTATTAAATTATTTTTAAAACTTCAGCCGAGGAGTGAGTGTTGTTTCTCACAGGCTGATGAGTAATTATTTAACCCTGAACTATCACTTAGTACCTACATCTCAACTAGATAATTCTATAAACTCTGCATGGTGGTTTTTTTACCTCAAAAAGAAAGTTTATTAATAGAAGTCTTTCACTTACCAGCTTACAATGCTATGGATTCTGGTATCCTGTGAAATGGTACTTTCAAGTCAGTCTAATGGATTCTCTAGAACAAAAAAAGTACAGAGAAGAACAGCAGTAAAGTTTACAGTAAAATTCAATTCATAATATGTATTTTCACACCATGTCCTAATAGTTCATAAGAATTCACTTCAAAATGTACCACTGTAAGTGAAAACTTCAGAATTATCAGCTGATATAATTCTCTATTATGAACAATATAATCACAGAGATATCCTTTCTGATTGTTCCATATTAGGTGATGACATTGGATTGGTGATCCAATCTTTGGAAGACTATTTTCCCCCATAAAGTTGCAATGCATATAAATTAAATGATAGCCAAAAAACCCCTCATGCACCACTGCTGCCAAGAGACCAGTCTATACTGATATTTGACAGGAATATACACACAGCAATACTGCTCAATATGTAATTCAAGAGCTAACAACCAGTCCTCTCAGCCTAAATTCAGAGGATGTTTAGTGACTGAAGCACTACTCTTCTTCTCCTCAGTTTCAACTAACAGATTTGGCCCATTTGAAAAAATTCAGAATTCATCTGTGTGAATGAGAAGTGAAGCTGCTGTTACACACGTATCAGATTCTTCTTATTTTTTTATAATTATATATAACTTCTTGCAGTTTGCAAGTGAAAATCACCTTGTTTTGAGGTTCTTGGGTTTGGTTTTTGATTTGGTTTGGTTTTTCTTTTTGGCTGTACACTGTATAAAAACCAGCTGGGATGCCTGAGGGAAGAAAATCTATTTTGGAGAAAATGGACTTATAGGTTGCAACTCTATAAGAGGTTTCAGCATCACCACTAAACAGTAAAAGAAGTATAAATACGTGATCTTATAGAGAGTAAAAAATACTGAAGTTTGGAACATACTGGCTAAATATTCCAACAGGAAATAATAAATTCTGTAAATGCACAGAAAGAGTATTATGGCAATGTAAACTCTCAGAGAAGTATGGGCTGTCTAGAAGTGGTTAGACAGTACAAATTCAGGAAGTGCTCTAAACAACAGTAACAAAACCACAAAACTTTTCAAAGAAAAGTTACTACTCCAGAACAAGATCATTTTGATAAAGACACTTTCTCAGAATTAGTTTTTGTGATTAGTCCTCTGATTTGATATGAGATTGTTAAATGGTTATCTACTGCATCAATATGGTAGAGCCATGTAAATAATGGAGGTTTTATGAACGTCTTTGGAAATCAGCCAAGATGGGAAGAGGAGGCCAAAATGAGACTGGTGATTATTTCTAGAAAAGAGGAGTGAAAAGCCTCGATAGCAGAACAGGCAGCTTAGAGAAACTGTTAACTGCTAGGGCCCTGATAATAACACTTTTCTGCTCCAGTACAAGCTGTAAGGTACTTGAAGGGCCAGGGTAATGAAAATAAACTGTTTCTCAAGGCTTCAATGTCTAATGAAGAGTGAAGGTATTTTAATGTTACTTCCAACAGTATTTATCTCCTCTTTTCTAAATTAAAGATCTAGGATAGCTTTAGCAGGTAGAGATGCTATTCCCATGGATGATTTCATACCAACTTCTCCCTGTAGTTGTTTCCTGATGCACTGAGCAATGGGGAGCCATTCTCTGTGTGTACAACTGAGCATACTTTGCCACAGTACGTCCAGCTTGCAGTCATTCCACTGAACGTTCAGTTTATTTTTGCACAGACATTTGATGTTTAGAATATTTTGGCAGTTCTTCTAAAACATGAATTCAGCCTCCCTTTTGTACTTCAGGTGTAAAAGACTGACACCTAAGTATGTAACTAGTTATATCGGGTTAGGGTCTTTTTTTGCTTTTGCAGGCAAAACCAGAGGATTTTCTCTTTCCTGTTTTCTGTTAGTAATTATATGTAGACAGTGATTATCTCTTAGCTGTTCAACCTAATTGTGCTTTTCCCAAGTCTGTGTGTCGGAATACAAGTTTCAGAAAGAGCTGTTTAGCTGGAATTGAGCAGCAGGGAGCAGTTACTGTTTTTTGGGTGTCTGACAGGGTTCTCCTAAGCGGCTCAGCCAGGTCCTGGCCAGAGGAGTGGGCCTCGTACCCAGCACTGGCAACAGTGAACACACTGAGCGGCGCCCCGGCCGCCACTGCCCTCTGGGACCCCAGCACACTGAACACGCCCAACATTTCCTCCTTTCCCCTTCCCCAGGAGGGGAGCTGCGGCTGCCCCAGCCCTTCAAGGCCAGGCTGAAGGGGCTTGAAGCAGCCTTGTCCGGTGGAAGGCATCCCTGCCCATGGCAGGCGTTGGAACTACACAGAGGGTCTTCACGGTCNCCGGAAGGCGCTGCCGTCACTTCCCCGGCCGCCATCTTGTCGGGGCTGAGGCAGCGCCCGCCGGCCCCGCTCCGTGTGCGCGGCCCGCCTGCCTCGAGCGCTGACCCGCCATGGCCAACAACAGCCCCGCGGTGGCGAACTGCCAGGGGCAGCAGGCGGCCCAGCACCCGCCCGGCGCCGTCCCGCCCGTGCAGCAGCCGCTGCAGAGCGGGGGCCCCAAGCCGGCGGCCTCGGGCAAGCAGGGCAACGTGCTGCCGCTGTGGGGCAACGAAAAGACCATGAACCTGAACCCCATGATTCTCACCAACATCCTCTCGTCGCCCTACTTCAAGGTGCAGCTCTACGAGCTCAAGACCTACCACGAAGTGGTGGACGAGATCTATTTCAAGGTGAGCCCGCGGGCCGCGCTGGCGCCGGGCCCGGTTTGGTTGCGGCCCGCGCCTTTTCGCCCCTTATCTTGCGGTGAGGGATGGGAGTGAATATTGGTTGTGTTGCTTAGCGAGGGGAATCCGAGGCTCTGCCTTCTGTGCCTCACCAAAGAGGCGTGTTCCGCGTCGGATTTGGAATCGCGGAGCTGTAAATTGGGCTTGAAGAGGGCAGCGTGAGCCGGGGCGGTGGGGGCGAAATGGCCGTCTGAGGGCTGCGCCTGCAGGCGGAGGGAGCGGAGAGGGCGCAGAAGTGCGGCCGCTGCCAGGGACCGGCCCGCCCCGCAGCGCGGAGCCGCCAGCGCCCTGCAACCGCACACGAGAAATGGTGGTGGCCGTAGGTGTCTGCGTGTGGCTTTCCTTCTCACTCCGCGGTAGGACTGCCTCCTCCATAACTCAGCTCACAACTTAACGAGTTCGTTTTAGTGCTTCTCTCGGCGTTAGGTAGGATGTGCTGGGGAGATGAATGATCTGTATCAGGGCACCTATGTCTCGGTTCTTGTTTTGTTAGCAGGACTGAATCAGTTTTGTACCGAGGCTTCCATCAAGCCACTCTCCCAGGTAGAGGTATGCATAATTAATGCTAATCAACGCAGCCACTTTCTTTGTTCTGATAACGAGACCAAAATTTAGATAATTCAAGCTTAGATAATTCAGTTAGTCACCATGCTGTGGTCGTTAGTGGCATATTTTTTCAGATGAGTTAATTTTACTCGATAATGTTACTGTGTCAAGCGGGTGGGTTTCAGTATATTTGAAATAAAATAAAAAGCCAAGGTAGCCTTTTTGTTTCATTTATCCAAACCAAATCAAGTTACTTAAGGCACTATAATCGTGGAAAATAATTCCACCAAAGTATTTTGAGATTTTTGGCCGTTTGTGCTTACTTGTGCTAGTGTTTTTCCACTTAATGAAGGCATTTCTCTGCCTGTGCTCTGTCATTTGGAGCTGGTTATTTATTTCTCCTAATACTTAGTGTAACATACATTGTCGACAGCATCCCTGCAGGTATTTTACTACACATTGGATGTGTGAGAGACTCATGACTATCTGAAGAGTTTACTTATGCAATTGATTTTTAGAGCTGAGAAAATTATAAAAGAAATGTCAGAAAATTTAAGACCTTACTCTGTTTTTAAAGTTAACCCCTTCAAATGCACTAAAAAGTATTTGATGTGATTCATCATCTTTGTACTGGTAGAGCTCAGCAGCAGTAGGTCAAATAACTAATTTGCTTGACCTAAAGTTTCATTCCAAAGTGGTTTTATCTTAAATTTGGGAAGAATTTTGACATGCCATTAAAAATCTGCATATTGATTTGATTTGTTTACTGGACTTGACAGTTACTGACTCAAAACTGCATGCTAAATAAAGAAAATACTCAGCCCTTTACTCACTCATGAGTAATGGCTATGAGGGAGAAGATAACTTGATGGTTAAGCTGCTTCATTGAAATTAAGAAGATTTGAATTCTCTTCATGTTTAAAGATTCCTGAATAATTGCTGTAGGGATTTTTGTTGGTTTTTTTTTTTTTTTTGTTGGTTTTTTTTTTAATGAGCATGATACCCATCATCATAGCAGATGTACTTTCAAGTGTATTTGTCTGTCTTTGAGAAAGAAGTGGCTCTTCTAGAAAATTTAAGAATGCTGGCTGCTGGATTATTAGGAAAGGTGATTCCAAGTCACACAGGCAGCTAGTGATAAGGACCATCTTTGAAAATGTGCATTGTGTNCGGTCCCCTTCCAACCCAAGCCATTCTATGCTTCTTTGCTTCCCCACAGCTGTGGAGGCAGAAGTGGCCAGCCCCAGCTGTGCCGTGGCCGCATTACCAACAAGGGACCGAGCGGACCAGTTTTCAACTTTCTGAAATCGGAGGCCTAATCAACTGAACTCCGTGTGCCGGTGCCAGCAGCTGTCCCCCTTCCGGCCACAGAGTCCCCTGGCTCTCTCACACTGTCGGTGATGTCCCACCTGCGGGGCCCGCGGGCGGCCATGAGGCGAGGCGAGGCGAGGGCGGGAAGAGCGGCGGGACGCGGCCGGAGCGCCTGCGGGAGGGGCCGGCGGCAGCGGCCGCGCGA
>VZRX01021949.1:0-49970 GCA_013398075.1 Notiomystis cincta | reverse complement strand
GTTTTAATATTCCTGAATAATTGGTGTAGGGATTTTTTTTTGTTTTTTTTTTTTTTTTGTTGGTTTTTTTTTTAATGAGCATGATACCCATCATCATAGCAGATGTACTTTCAAGTGTATTTGTCTGTCTTTGAGAAAGAAGTGGCTCTTCTAGAAAATTTAAGAATGCTGGCTGCTGGATTATTAGGAAAGGTGATTCCAAGTCACACAGGCAGCTAGTGATAAGGACCATCTTTGAAAATGTGCATTGTGTCCAGATATTTGAATTAATTCACTTGTAATTCTGGACTCCTGTTTCAGTTCTCTATCTGTGAAGTGCAGGACTTCCTCTTTCTTTTTCCCTGACCTTAACACCATGTGCATGTCCACATCTTCCTTTCATTTGTGTATTTCCACCAAGTTAAGTATACACAGCAGTCTTTGTGGGATCAGAACTTCAAATACTCTTTTCTAAAATGAGTATTGTTTTTAGGGTTTTGTTGTTTGTTTGTTTAATTGGTACCTGTCAAATGCAGCATGTTTACATTGACTGAAACTAATTTAAAGAGTTCAAGACTAGCATTTATGATAGTATTATACTTGATCCTTTGACTAAAAAATACTTTTCATTTCCTGTGAGAGGCAATACTGTATAACCAGAAGAATATGAAGTATTACTTATATAATATTTGTGAGCTTCTCATGCTAATAGTACCGGAAGTCATAGTGGATTTTGAATTCTACAGTATTGGCATCTCTCATATTTCCTGTTTGACAAAGACAGCAACTGTAAAAAACCCAAACAAACAGTTCAGGTACTTCTGCTTTTGAAAGTATACCTCTGATTTCATGTGATTGTGTACATAATTGGTTTTATTTCATGTACTGTTAAAGAATCTTAATTTGTGGAGTACCATACAACATGAACTCTTACTTTCAATCCAGTGTAGCACCGTTGTATCCTTTTTTGTCTTACATATATTTGAGTTGATATGTTTAGGACATGAGTTTAATTGATGTGTTTATTGAGCCAGGTATTGCTTCTCCAAATACCAGAATTTCAAACATAACATAGGCATTTATGTGGTTCTGAGCTTGGTTATGACTCTTACTGTCAAGTTTTAGGAATGATGTTGATTATCTGTGTTTGTGCACTCATCCCTAAATGTATCTCACAAGATTTGTCTTGGGCAAATTTTACTTGTTTATACTTAGGAATCATTTTATCTAAGAACATCACTGCAGTCTAAGAGAAAAACCATTGGCTTTATGTTAAAATACTACCCTTGATAAATATACTTCTTTTGTCCTAATAGTAAGTGATAAGGAAAAGGAATGTCTAGTTAAGTTCACTTCAGAAATGAGACTTAGGAATGTGAGACTGTATTTTGACTTGTGTAGCTGTCGTCAGCAGTTATCACTAAACTTGTAAGGAGACAGATGAAATAAAGGCAGTTGTTTAATCACCCAAGGAAATAGTAATGTTGAGGTATAGTCACAGAGTATTTGAAAGTATGGATGTTTCCTTTGGGGTTATGAGATTTATTTGTTTTAAATTTCATTCAAGATTTTAGCTGTAATTTCTTAATGTGGTGATTCAAAAAGCCAAGTGCTTTGCTTTGCTTTAATGACAGCAGACTTGATCTTGAATTTGCTAGGAGACAATCTTTTAAGATGGGTTTAGGATATCCATTGTTAAATCAGTCTTGTGTAGTCACCTAAACATTATGGAAGTCATAATTGTAATTTTCTTTCCTGTCTCCCACCTCACCCTTTCAGGTTACGCACGTTGAACCATGGGAAAAGGGCAGCAGAAAAACAGCGGGCCAGACAGGGATGTGTGGAGGGGTAAGTAGAAGTACGTGCCTTCTTCAGTTTTTCTGTCTGGTAAATAACTTTTCCAAGCATAGATAAAATGTGCTTGTCTGTTGGCTTAGTCTCTAGATATAAAATATTTATTACAAAGGGTAGCTATATTCTTCTCATTTCCAAAGCTGTGGGTGTAAGTAGTGTTACTTTTCCCCATAGCTTTGTTTGTAGATTTAGATTTTATCTTGTGTTAGTTCTCATATTCTTTTGTAGGTTTGGGATAATGTCTTTATGATTTCCTGCATCCTCACCTAACTTTCTGCTTTTGCAAGGTGCGTGGTGTTGGAACTGGAGGAATTGTGTCTACTGCCTTTTGTCTGCTCTACAAATTATTTACACTGAAGCTCACTCGTAAGCAAGTGATGGGCCTTATCACTCATACAGACTCCCCATATATTAGGGCTCTTGGATTTATGTATATTAGGTAAGTATCAATATCATCAACTAATAGCTGATCTAATATGCAGAAAGCTGTATTAAAATTTTACATTGTTTTTGTGTTTAAAGGTACACACAGCCACCTACAGATCTATGGGACTGGTTTGAATCCTTTCTTGATGATGAAGAGGTATGTCGGCGAGGGTAATAATTTGTTTTCTTCTGTTTCTTTTCATGTTACTGCTTTAGGTTTAAACATTGTTTGATAGGGTTTTCTGTAGTTTGAATGTTACAGTGTTATGTTCTTGTTTACATTATGCACGTTAATTAGTGCAGGAAACAGGTTTGAACTGGGACCTGGGTTATTTCTCTTGGATTTCAAAGATCTAACATATTTTTTCATTGGTTAAGATGTTACTGTGTCAGATTTACAAAGCCCTATGGAACAGGTGTACTGAATCAGAATGCAGACAGCAGGCTGTGTGAATGTGTCTTCTGTGTGTTTTTTAAAATCATAGTTACTTTTAGGTAAGGTGTAGTAAGTCATGTGAGTGCTAAATTTGGATTATCTATTTATTACTGGGATGGGGGAATTGATGCTTACATAAAAGAGTGGGAACTAACATTTACCTTGGAAAACAATGCCAAAAATCTCTGTGGTTATTATTCATGTCCTTGAATAACTAAACTCAGGGTTTCTTCAGAGGACAAACAAAAAGCCTGATTGCTGCATAAGGTGGCATTATTTCTGGAACCTTGATGTCTTTGTTAATGGGCCAGATAAAGAGATGTGAGTTGCTGACTGAAGAAATGCAAGTAAAGAGGTTGCATTATTATGCAGTCAGATAGTAGAATACCTTTAGTATCCTAGTCCTGATTTACTGTTAGGAGAAACTGTAGGGTGCTGGTAGGTGAGGTTCCTTGGGCTGTGAAGTTGAATACACATGCTGCATGCTACATGCTGCTGCAATATGTATTTATTGAGCAGGTTTTAAATTACATCCTAAATTTAAGACTAGAACAGGAAGGATCACTTGCCATTTTGAGTGTGACAGTAGGCATATACTAGAAGAAGTTTCAAATGTTGTAGTTGCAAATCGTGTCCAAATATTGGTATTAAAAATAGTGTTAATTATACCTGTGTCTGACTGCAATGCAGGGTGTTTATTTTCAATGGCTTCTTTCATGCTAAGTATCAAAATCCTGTGCAAAGGAAACAGCTGGTAATTAATTTCAGGTAAACCTGTGCTATAGTAGATTTTTAACAAAAATTAAACCAAATTGGACTCTTGCTTGAATCAGTGTAATGTCCTTCTCCCCAAATGGGGCTAGCTAATATGAACTCTCCTCCTCAACGTTGGACTGTAATTTATGAGAAGGATTGGGGTGGCTTCATTCTCAGGGTCTCACAAAGTCAATTGCAAGGACAGTAAAGCAGTCACAAGTACAATGCATTATACAGGTCTTAACTGGTTCATTATTCAAAGCACATTTTTTAGTTTGTACATTTCAGTTCTTGCAGATACTGGTTATCAAGATGTGTTTATTTCTTGTTGTTTAAAGTCTCCCATTATATTTTTGGAATTAGTGTTTCTTTCCCAGCTGCTATTGGTAGCTTTTTGTTACGTAGAAAAACTGCTTGGGGCTGCTTAAGTTTCTTACCAGTCCTGGTCAAGTTCAATAGGATGAAGCAAATTTTTATATATGGAATTATTTAAACCTACAGGATTATTTTTTTTTTCCCTCCAGTTCTTAAATATGTGGAAGCAGTTCATCTTTTGTCATACTGCTGTGAAAACCTTCCCAGGATACAGAGTTACTTTTCAAAATGCTTCTTATGTTTATTTTGTTTAACTGTACATACTCTCCAGGTGCTACGTTTAACTCCTCTTTTTCTTCTTTAGATCTCTGCAGCGATTATATTTGGAAAAACTGTATATCTGAACACTTAAATGTGTGTGAGTGCAAGCAGTTTTACGTTCAGATTTTCTCTTCCTGTTTAGATAACAAATCTCACTTTCCTTGTGTGCTTGCACTATAGGTTTGGGACTGACAATAGCTGACTAACATGTCCTGAGCTGTGAGAGGGCATAGCAAGAAGGCCTTCATGCGGTAATGACCCTTTTCAGAGACAATGGTCATCATGGATTATGCGTTTCCAATTATTTGTTCATTTATTTATTTTTTTACATATTTCTAAATTAGAAACCTCACTGCTTCATGGCAGTTGGTTTGCTATTGCTTCCAATTCTGTTAGGATGCCATTTTGTACTAGAGGTTTTTCTATGATCATTTTTAGATAGGCAATGATGTAGTTCATAAATGATTTAGGCCACAGGGTTGGGTATGATGGTACACAGTTGTACATCCACAAAATGGAGTATTAAATGTAGTTTCAGAGAACTTCTCAACTTTGTGGCATTTAAATACAATGCGAGATCATACCATATAACCAGACTGTGTAAGGGGATTTTGTGTTAATCTCTTCATCGACAGTCCCTTACCATCCAGATGGCTGCAGGATTAGTATGTGCCTGCATGCATATATATTAAGTCCCATTCCCTATCTGTAACATTCTGCCAAATCCAAAGGGTGCAGAGTTTGAATTTCTCTAAGGAAATATTTTAGAATATGAGACAAGTAAACTTTCATAATCATGAGACTTCAATAGGACAGTAATGTAGCAGCATTTTTTTTAATCAGTAAGGAATATTTTTGACCATCAGGATATTTTTTGCTTGTATTTTGCAGGACCTGGATGTGAAGGCAGGTGGGGGTTGTGTTATGACCATAGGGGAGATGCTTCGATCCTTCCTCACTAAGCTTGAATGGTTTTCCACGTTGTTTCCAAGAATTCCTGTGCCAGTCCAGAAGGCCATTGACCAGCAAATTAAAAGCAGACCTAGAAAAATCAAGAAAGATGGCAAGGAGGGGATGGAAGAAATAGACCGGCATGCAGAACGTAGACGTTCAAGGTCATATAAACATTATTTTAAAAATGAATGTTGAAAGTTCAATATTGAACTGCTTATTACCAGCAACATGTTGTCTTGTCACTGAGATAGGTTTTAAGGCAACAGTTCATGGATGCTAGTGGATTAAAATAATCAGATGATATTTGGTATTTAGGATTAAATACAGGCTCTATATGTAAAGTATAAATTGGAAAGAGGGTCTCTTAACTTTTGAAGGAGGTGTTTCACATAGAATATCTTCTATTTTAAAAGGTCTCCAAGACCGAGATCCATCAGTCCCAGGAGGTCTCCCAGAAGATCCAGAAGCAGAAGTCACCATCGGGAAGGCCATGGATCATCCAGTTTTGATAGAGAACTAGAACGAGAACGAGAACGGCAGAGGTTAGAGCGGGAAGCAAAGGAGAGAGAAAAAGAAAGGCGGAGATCTCGAAGTACGGATCGCTCACTAGAACGGAGGCGAAGCAGAAGCAGGGACAGGTACAGAAGCCGGAGTCGAAGTCGTGACAGGAAAGGAGATCGAAGAGACAGGGATAGGGAGCGGGAGAAAGAAAACGAACGGAGCCGGAAAAAAGAGAGAGATTACGATAAGGAAAGAGGTAGTGAGAGGGAAAAAGATCGATCTAGAGAGAGGTCAAAAGAAAGGAAAAGTAAGGGTGACACAGAGGAGAGAAGACACAAGGATGACAAAGACGAGAAGAAGCACCGTGACGACAAGAGGGATTCCAAAAAAGAGAGAAAGCATAGTAGAAGTCGAAGCCGGGAAAGAAAGCATAGGAGTAGGAGCCGAAGCAGGAACACAGGTAAGCGCAGCAGAAGCAGGAGCAAAGAAAAATCAAGTAAACATAAAAATGAAAATAAGGAGAAGTCAAATAAACGAAGTAGAAGCAGAAGCAGAGGAAGAACAGATAGTGTTGAGAAGTCCAGAAAACGAGATCAGAGTCCCAGCAAAGAAAAATCTAGGAAGCGTAGCAGGAGCAAAGAACGTTCCCACAAACACGATCACAGTGATAGCAAGGACCATTCTGATAAACACGATCGTCGAAGGAGCCAAAGTACAGAACGAGAGAGCCAAGAAAAGCAACAGAAAAACAAAGATGAGACTGTGTGAATTCTTTCAGAAGTGGATCACATTGAATCCTATAAATGTTTGATTAAATCCTGCTTATTTTTTCTTAAAGTTGAGATTGTGCAGTAGTTGATGAGCACTCTTCTCCAACCTCCCTCTAGGCTGCAGATTGTCATTTCCTATTTTGGGTAGGGAAGTGCCTTTGTAAACCCATTCAATGCATTGACAGTTTCAAACCATTTGTTTAGTTTAATTTGTAATGCGGAGATTGTTCTTGTGTTTTTATTGTTCAGATGTTTCTGAAATGTACAGTCTGTACATATGTCCTGAAAATGTTTTAATTCCTTTGGCATGGTTGCCATGTTGGTTAAATTTGTATGAGGCAATAAACTGCCACTAATTATACTTTCCTTTTGTAGACGTGGAATTATGGTTTGTATCCTGAAGTTAGCATGGCTGTGCTTTCCATAATGGTCTGGCTTTTAGGGACGGATCTGGAATGTGTATCATAGCTGAGATATTTATGTGCGTACAATGTACATTGAAGGCTGCACATTTAGAACTAACATTCATGTCCACTGTACCTGCTGTTTTGTCCAAAGCTTTTAAAATGTATTATGTTGATCACCAGTGGTGTTAAATTGAGTGGACTCTCAGAGATAGTGGTTTTGATGCAAGGATTTAGATTATGCTGGGGCTTGTTTAGTAATTCTATAGAAAGGCTACCTCAAGCGGACACTGTAAAGGTTGACGGATGAGTACCGTAGCCATCTATGCATTTTATTTGTTTGAAGAAAATCCATGTAAGCTTCCATTTTTTTTAAAAAGCACAATTTATCCATTTGTGGTCCTTTAATGTTTTTAAGCAGCTGCACTCTGTCATTTATGATAAACCTGGGCTAATAAAGGCATTTAAGATGGGAAGAGGGAGGTAGGAAGAAGAAAAATATTACAAAATATTTCAGTTTCAGGCTTCCAAAGCATTTTTATAAGTGTAAACATTTAAGAATTAACTGATAGTGTCCTTTTTTAATTCATATTTTCTACAAATAGTAAAGATCACAGTTTGTGCTTGAACATTTCATCTGGCAGATTTTTTTTTCTAAACAGGTTGTTAGAAGCAAAAACCAAAATGCATTATAGAAGGCGACCATATCATTAAAGTCCAAGTCTATTTGATAGATTATTCTGATGACTTGTATACTAAGTGAGGAGAACCATCTGGAATAAACTCTCAATTAATTCCTTTGTATTGAGTGTCAGCTTTTCCCTGCACGTTCATTGCCAGTTAAAGAATGCTTCAGTTCCCCCACATTTTATTTTCAGATTGGGTGACACTGTGTGTGTATAAGGGATTTTATATAATAAGTAACTTGAAACGAAGATGTAGCAAACAAAAGAAATGCTGCTGCCCCAGAATAGGAAGGATAATAAAGTGGGACTCAGTCATGAAGTAACCTGAGGGTAGAAATGAAATACTTGTGCCTTTTTTGCTTCTGTGTGATGCAGGTCATCTAGGCATATTTTGTTTTAAACATCCAGGAAAAACTTGGAAAAGTGTTTTGACTTGTAACCGTATACTTCATTCCATAGCATTCCAAGAAGCAAAATTTTTTTCTTCCTCCCTGCTCTTCCTGTTTTCTGAACTGTAATAGTCTTCCCTTTATCATCATGTTCCTTAGTAATCCAGCATTTTTTAGTACTGAGGTTGTTGAGGTATTGTCTGCTTATATTTGTGTTACCTGATTTTATATCTGAGTTTGAAACTAAACTTAATCTTCAACAAATTCATTCCCTTGCAGTGTAAAACTAAAATACAGAGCTTTCATTTAATATTGGAGAAAAAAAGAAATATCCTGTCTAATAGATTACTAGAACTGTCTCTGCAGTCAGCCAAGGGTTTGCATGGATTCTGTCCAAACAGTGAAGACAAATTTTAATTTATCTTGTTTGTGTCTAGAGGGCTTCTTCTGGCCTTGTTTTTAACCTTCACTTTCTGGAACAAATATGTTCTTGGGCAGAGAGGCTGCAAAACCAGTGTTTTGTCAGGGAAAATGGATTACTGATTTCCAGTTGTTTTTTCAGGGCTCCTCCTATTTTGAGACTGTTGGGCAATACGGGGAAAGAATGGTTTATTTGCAGGAAAAACTGCAGGTATTTGAGAGACAATGCTTGACCTGAAGGTGGAGAAGCACTGTCTGACTACAATAAAGATGGTGAATATTTTGATACAGCTTATGCAAAGACTGGCCCGTGCCAGTATCTTTTAAAAGTGCAGTAATTTGAGGACTGTGCTTTTATTTTCCTGTTTTATAGGTAGTCCTTTTTAACATGATTGATATTATGTACTTGAGTTAGCAGTGTAATGCACAGCACAATATTGACTGCCAACCAAGACCCATGAAAATTATTTGAACCAAGACACCTGTCTGAAATTGACCTTGGGATTTACTGTCATACAGCTCTTCAGTTTGTATTCAGGCACTCTTAATTCCTTTTTGTCTTTCTGATGCCATTTTGTTTCATGTGCCCTTCCTTAAAAGCAGGAGGAACTGTGCAGGGCTGTGAAAGCAGTTCTGATGAGCCAGGGGTAAGCTAGTGGAGGTGCCATTGCTGCCCACTCTGTACAACTGTAGTGGACATTGATCTCAGAGGCATTAGAAGAAAATTTCTGGCAATTTTAGCTGGAGGAGCTGTGGTTGCAGAGCTGTGTTCTCACAGTCTGTGTACTCAGTCTTCAGTTCTCAGGGTAAAATGACCATGACCAAAGCACCATGAACCTGAAGTTTCCATAGTGTGCCATGTGTCCATAACAGCCTAGCTGGGAGAGTTACCCTTGTGAAGCCTCATCTGTCTGCAAAATTTCCGGTGGCTCCAACGCTAAATACTGGAATAGTAGCATTAATAGCCTCCTACAGCATACAAGTTCCCCTCTTTAGGGGGAGCCTGAAGGAATTTGGTGAATTCTGCTGGCTTTAGTAGATGTTTGAGCCCTTTGCCCCACTGTGAAGCACATGTAGCTTTAGTTATGGATGGCCACCAGCTATTAAGCAGGGTAAAACAGCATTTAAATGCCACTCTTGATGTTTTGCAATGAGGTCGTCATTGTATCTCTTTTACTCTTCACCAGCAATAGTTAGATACGATAGAATACTCAATAAATCTCAGTAAATTTGGGTCAAGTCTGGAATCAGCTGAAGGACAGATTTTTGCCAGTTCCTTCAGTGGATTGAAAACAATCTATGTAAGTTTTGGGCTATTAGTTCTGTGTCAGATACAATTAAAAATAATGTGTATATTGAATAATATATACAAAATTTTTTGCAAGTGTTCATATTTGTGTAATTGCAACTAATACATCTTTACTATTATGCATTGAATTGAAATTTTTTATTAAGTAAGCATTAATGAAGTCATCTGCTGTGAAATTACCTAGGTGGTTTTAATCACTCAATTTGTTAGTCCAAGTGATTTCAGAGATACAGCTCTGAAAGCATCCATTTTAGCATATCAATATGCTGCCTACCTCCAAAGCCTTCAACAGGAATTTTCTTGGTTCTCAAGTCTCTTTTCAAAAGGTTATGGGTTGCATGGGATTTTTTGGTAGGAGGTTGGTTGGTTAAGAATTTTATTGCTTGGGGTTTTTTGCTTCATGAAGTCCAAAGCTTCATACAAGTAAATAGTATTGAAACAGCATCTATAAAACATGACATCTAATTGTATTTTCCTGTGGTCTGAAGTCAGCATGACCCATAAAAGCATACTTCCCTCAGTCCAGGGAGAACCTGCAACCAATCCTGACCAAAGTTTTTAATCAGCTCAGTGAATGCCAGTGCTGTTTCACGCATCAGCAGTGTTAATTATTAGACAGTGTCTAATGCCTGAGTAACAACACCTAGAAGTTACACACCACCACAGTAGGAGGTGTGTATCTGGCTCAGTTTCATTGTGTTGCTTTTCCTCCCTGTTTTGCTAATTGTGTACATCTGCTACCCACTTTAGAGCCGAATGTGTGTTTTTTCTTGAAAGCATGACTCCTCTTCAGCTTTTTGTCTTTTTGTCCCCCAGCAGACATGCAAATACAATTACACTTCTTTTCAGTGACAAAAGTGAGAGGAGCTGACAAAAATAGTATTCCAATATTGTCATGTTTATAGTGTGTAATTGAGGTTTTAAGGTCTGTATGCCAGGGAGAATTAAGAAAATACACCAACCGTTGAGAATGGCTTAAAGTACATCAGAGTTACTATTACAGCATGGAATTACCAGAATTGCTTAGGTGAAAAGTAGTTTGGGGCTTGAATTTGGTTCCAAAAGAAAGCAGTTGCTTTAGATCTCTGAAAACCCAGTTAAACACGCTGTGGAGACAGTGTTTGGCAATGATGTCTGCAAAGAAGAAATACTTGAATAGAACCCTCAAGGAAGAAAGGAGTTTATTTTTTTTCTTTTATTAATTGAGAAATAAATCCAACTTTTTATTAACTAAATGCAGGGCAATTTTAAATAATGTTTCCTAAAGAAGGGCTTGTTTGATCATGATTAAATGCAGATTGTGTTCGAAGAAGCAGCATATAATTCTTGGGCCATCTACAAGCAACAAACTGAAGTGTGAGATTCCCATGAGAATTTGTGCAAGTGACCAGAAGCATTGGCTGAGATACCTAACACCTAATGTGTTCTCTGAAGAAAGGCAGTTTCCAGAATGGATAGTGTCTGTCTTTATAAGCTGAAAACAGTGTTAAAATCCCTGCTGTCTTTGGATACCTTTATAAACATGAACTTCTGAAGACTGTGTTAGATTGCACATGGGCATTAAGGGCTTTTTTGGGGAACTATAGCATAGTGAAGTGAAGGCTTAATGAAGTGAAAGAGGGTTGTTATAAATGGAGGAGAGGACAAATCAGTAGTGATGGTAGCAGTAGACAAGAAGACATTTCAAAGGTAAATATGGATTTTAACAAACCACTTATATTTATTATACAGAAGTCTGGTGAAGTGTTTCCCTCCAATCCCAAATATTTAATCAGGAGGAAAAGTTTGATTCATACGTTGTAATATGAATTTTGATTCTTATACCTCCTTATTTGAACCAGAATTTCATTTAGATGTGTTTTGCATTGCTCTTTCCTCTATAAATGACTATAAAAGAATTTGCAAATTAAGACAATTCCAGTTATGGAAAAGCAACTATCTTGAGAATTATTTTTTTTCAATGGCTGATTTTGAAGTTGTTTCTAGCGGTTTACATAGGCAAATAAAGCACAAAACTATCCTGCTGAAACCCAGAAGAAATACAGTAGAATAGATTGAGGAGCCACACCTTTTTCTTTTAACCTTTTTGAAAACAGCAGAAGTGCCATCTAGCTTCATTTGTAATGGGATGTGGCGAGGCTATAGAAGATAAAGTTGCCTTTTATTATGGGCAATCAGATGAACAGTAAATGTGGACTGTGCATAATAGTTTGCAGGCCACAATATAGGTAAAATTTTGTTGGGTTTTTCTTTTAAATTATACATTATAAAATGGGGGGAGGGAATGAGACAAACTTGCATAACACTACCAGAAGCCTTGACTATCAAACTTATATGCTATATGCATCTTACTTGAAGTTACATGATGCAAAAATATTTTATAAACTTCATGACTTTTAATGAATGTACTGCTTTTACCCATTCCAACAGAGCTTCCAGAGCAGGTGACTGAAATGACATGAAACAGTAGTAGGAATGTATGGTGGAAAACCCTTCTAGGCTGCAATCTGTAGTTATAACCCTGGAATTAATATAAAATTAATATAAAATTAAGACTATCAGAGTACATCTGTAGTTTAATTAAGCAGGGTCCCTCTCTACCCCTCAAGTCATATATCTCAGTTCTGCTCTGTCTCTGTTTCAAGCCTCTTCCTCTACAATGTAGAATGACTGCAGCCAAACTGCCTGTTAAAAATAGACCCTGGTGTATATTAATCTCTGTACTGGGCCTGGGGATTGTCTGGGTAGATGGTAGAGGACAAAACCTGTTAACAAATTAAGAGCAGGAATGGTGGGTAGGATATGCTTTAATCTGTTCTTTACACTGCTAATTAGTTGACATGGACATTACCTCATTGGCTCTCCTGGTAACATTAAATATCAAAATGCTGACAAGGAAGTTATGCATTACATTAGTGGCTTATATTATTACATTTTAGTTAGCTGTGCCAGAAGATAATTGGTTGCACTTGAGAATATTTTACAGAATATTTTATTATGATTTATAAGTGGGTGTTCTCTTCAGATCCATTAAAAAATAGGCAGGCAAAAACAAAATACCATTTTGAATATTTACCTGTGTTTGCTGAAAATATCTGAAAAGGAAGATGTAACAAAATTAGAAATAGAGTGTGAAATATTTTATTTTGAAAATTAAAAATCTAAGAATGTTAGTAACAACAACCTAAAATACTACATTTATTAACACGTTTTACTGATCTTATGTATTTGCTCAGATTCTTTAAGCATGGAAAGAGTATGCAACCAATGAGATTTGGTACAGGTATGCAGATTGTACTGCTTCTGCATTTTCCCCTCTGAACCTGCCTATTAATCCCGTTTGCAGTTGTTTGAAAATATTTTTCAGTCACATGTAAACAGTGCAACACTCTGATAGTAACTAAATACAAAGGTGGAAGCGGATGTCTGGTACCGCTCCACCCAAACTTTTCGTTTACTTTTCCGAAGAATACAGTACCATCGCTCAAAATAGCTATACAGCAAGTAAGCTGAGCTCACCGTTTCTAGGCAGCTCACAAGCACTCCAATAAACGCTAATGATTCACTTTCTGCGCCGCACATCTGCTCAGAAGTCCGTCCCAGCTTCGCGCGGGGGCGGACGCGCAGCGCTGTCTCCCGGCGGTGCTGTCCCTGTCTGCGCAGGCCCCGCGGGAGAGGAGACGCTGCGCTGGCCGCTCCTCGCTGCTGGAGCTCAGCCGGGCAGCGGCCGCCAGCCCCTGGTGACACGGGGCCACCACGGCGCTCGGCTCTTGGCAGCGTGGGGGCTGGGAGATTCTTCCCGTCTCTTAAAGGGTGCAGATTCTCTACGGTTTATAGGAGACTCGTAAAATAATGAAAGCCCAAGGAAGTTTGCTTCTCAGCTCATTACCTATTGCATTTTTGCCCACTTACGAGGATCTTTTCTGTCGGGAATGATGCCCTTGTCGTATTCCCCTCGGAATGGCACACGGCCATACAGACTAGGAATTAACTATTCTTCCTCATATCTAGCGTTGTGGAAAGAGAAATTTTCCTCGCATTTCTTCGTATCTGTTCCAGCTGCTGGTTCCCCTTTGAGAACACGGCTTTATGTCTTCAAACTAACTTCTGACAGACGATTGCAGGCGTCAATAGCCGCTATCGTTCTGCGACCCGACACTGTTTTCCTTGGTGGTTTACACGCATATCAGCGGGAACCTGGGGGCCGTTTTCGTGAGAGAACCCCGGGTTTCCCCCGCGGGGATTCGGGAGCAGGGCAGGTTCCGCGGAGCCACCCTGGCCAGGGCCGTCTCAGGGGTCGGGAGCGGCTCCCGCCGTCCCGGGCTCACCTGCTGATGAGCAGCAGGAGGCTCCTTCCGCAGCGGGCGAGCCCTCGTCACCGGCACTTCGCCAGTCGGACTTTCGGCCCCCAGGGCGGCAGACGAGGAGGGCCCGGCTACCGGCGGGCTGGTCCCGGCTCCTGTGGGACTGGCCCGGTCGGCAGGAGCCGCCCCGCCCGCGATCAGGCAGCGCTCTCCGCCACCGCCCCTGAAGAGGGAGGGGAAGGCAGCGCTGCCAGGCGGGGCTGGCAGCAAGATGGCGCCGGCAGTGCGGGGGTTGAAGAGCTTCGTGTGGCAGAGTGAGTGACGGTGGGGCTCCTTCCCCGGCCCCGCCGCAGGAGCGCCCTGGGGCCGCTTGCTGGGCGCGGGTCGGCCAGGAGCCTCCGCCGCTGAGGTGCCGGCTCCACATAACCCGGCGTGTGGGGTCCGGGGGTGCCCGCTGAGGGGAGTGTCCGGAGCCGCGCTGCGTGTCGGAGCTGAGGCGGCCGAGCGGGGCTGGGGTCGGGCCCGGGCGGCTCTGTGGGCAGCCGGCGTCCGGCAGAGGCTGAGGGTGTCGGCTTTTCCGGGCTAACACAGGTGGTGACTCCGCGTGCTGGTGGGAGGTGGCTGCCCCGGCTTGCGGCGTTGCCGCGGGTGTCCGCAGCGACAGCGCTGCAAAGAGACGCTTGTGCCTTATTCCGCGATAAGGGTGAGCTCTGCAGGCTACAGCCCGCCGGACCGGCTCTTGAAGAGCCTAAACCTAAGTCAGCTCTTCAAGCACTCCTCTGTTACCTCCGAACTGCCGCTTTTGGAGAATGCTCCGGCCTCAGAAGGGGCTCGCTGCTTTCTCTCAGGCAGCGGCACTTCCCACTTTGTGTTGGGCTTCACGGTTTCCGGGAAAAAAAGCTGAAGGTGTTCTCAGGTAGTCTTACAAACGAACTGCAGATTTTTATCTCTGTGTTTTGGAGCAGGTTCTTCTGGTGTTTGTTACAGAAAATGAAGTTGTAACTGCTCCCTTTCTTGCTGTAGTAGAAAGGCTTATAGTGTTTCACGTAGTGTGAGACCTTTGGGGAAAAGGCATTAGCAGCCACCTCACCCCGAGCTTAATTGTACCGAGGTTGTGACTCCATGAGCTGCTCAGCCAGCTTGGCGACCGGCCCTGAAATGGGAAGGTCCTGCTGCCGTCTTGCCTTCATTTTTCTCCTTTGCTTCCACCTGAAAGCTGTTTGTTTGTGTCACTGGAAGTGAATATAGAAACGCAGAGAAAGAGGAAAGCAGACTGTCGCTCTGGTGTTTAGTCCTCAATTGCTGGCACCTGTAGCCTGCCTGTATGAATTGGATACCTTTGTTTAAAACTTAACCTTTAGAAATCCCCACTTTTGCCGCTTTGCTTATCCTCCTGTCTTGCTCTGTTAGTTGTGCCTACGTCCTGAGATATTTTATAGAAGACTTGGACCTTAAAAGAGAAGAATTTGGTCAAAGTATTAGTGTGTCATTAAGGGCCATAAGGACTTTTGAAAATGATGTTGCCAGTGTGAGGAACAAAGATGAGAGCGACAGTGAAGCAGTGTGAATAATAAAAGATTTGTGTTGCAAGCTTAGTTAAGAGGAATCTTCTGAAATGAATGCTTTGTTAGTCCCAGCTAGTTCCTCTTGTCTTTTCAAGATTGCAGCAACAATGAAGATTGATGAACTAAGTTTTAGACATTGTTTGGCACTTTTTTATGGGTCATTGAAGGCCATAAACTGCTGCTTCCTAATGTTTCAGCAAACATGTAAGTCGGATTTTTTTGAAGGCTGATTTGTCTGAAAGTAGTAATGCTGATGCTTTATGTAGCAGCTTGTGTCAATGTGTATCTTGTTGCTGCTCTGTAAACAGGCCCAGAAGTTAGACCCGTGGTGTGTGGAATTGAAGTAGAAGTGTGTGAAATTGTTTCACTAAAGTTTCTTGTCAGTGAAGTTCACAGTTACGGGGACAGAGAAAGCTACGTGTATTTAGGAGGCTGTAGTTCCTATGCATAAAATAATGAAGTACACTGAGAGTTGCTGTATATAGTTAATCTCTAAATAAAGTCCTTTCCACAAGGAATGCTGTCTTTTAATTTTTTTCCCCAACTTTACATTGTTTTGTAGACTTGTATAATAAGTTCTAGCCTAGCCATAGATAGCTGTATTAATTTTTGTATATGATTCAGCATTTCTGCAATTCTGTTTTTTTGTAGCACTTGCTTACAGTCTTTTCTTCAGGAAGTGTGTTATAAATGGGTCATTAATTTGCCAAGGTGTGGTTTGCCTTTTTTTTTTTTCCCCACACAGGGATTTGGCAGCCTGCTGTTCCATCAGGGTTGTGTATAGTTCTTGCCTAGACTGTGAAGTAAAGATAGAAGAAAAAATGCCTTTCTAAACTAATTGTGTTCAGAGAAGACGAAATCTGAAAAGGTAGTTAGGGTGTATGGTTGGTATAAAATCTATGAGAAATGAAAGCCTGGACAAAAATGGAGCACTAACCTGGGCTTGGTTTTGGAGTGGGCAGAATGCTTGCAGGAGAAAAAGGATTTTGAGAGCCTGTAAACCATTGTAGGCCAGTTATTTGAGTGAAGCAGCTGCAGGTTGAGGACAAAAGAAATAATTTGGAATATTGCAGGGACAAGTATATATCTGCTACACTGCTAGATTGGAATGAAGTTTCATTTTATTATGGGAGAAATCTGACTTCTATTTTTTAATTGCAGAAATGAGGTTCAAGACAACTGAATTATGCATTTATATGTTCTGGTATCTTTTATAGGCAAAAAAATATTGTAGAAAAAATACTATATTTAAGGTTTTGGACAAAGTTTTTGGTCACTCAGTTTATTCAAAGGAAGTCTACATAATGCTAAAGATTAATTAATTGGCAAGAGCATTCTCAGAAAATATGAATGTTAATAAAATTTTCACATGGTTAAAAATTTGTTATTACACCTATGTACAGACCTATAAACAGGCAGGGACAGTTTGTGGTCCAGAATTCTGTGGAGGTATTTATCAGTATGGGAATTTTTTATTTTTCTTTTTAGGGCTCTGAACATAAGAATGTAAATGGTGAATTACTTCTTCTTTCTTAGTAACAATTTGATTCCTCTAACTGGTAAACTGTTTTCTTACAGAGCTAAAATCTGCAGTATTTGATGACTTTACAAAAGAGGAAGAATGGAAGGTACAATTTTGTTATAATTTTTCTAAGAATTCTGTCATCACTTGAACAAGAAATCTGCATTGCTGAGTAGAGAACAAATAAATAAAATTAATGGCTGGCATGTTCACTTAAGATTGTTTTCTGATACCTGTTAGAACTGCTTAAGCTATAAAAGAAGTACAGATTTGAGCAGGCCATGGAGTAAATTAGCAGGAATTCAAAAGACTTGGACAAATGAGAATTTCAAAGTAATTTCTAGTATGAGTAGGGAGAACGAAGCACATATTTAAGATGGAGCTCATCCTGTACATCAGGAGTTGCCTTCTGAGATTAATTTCCCCCTGCAGTGTTGGTGTATGCATTTAATAAAAAATATAGAGTAAGAAAATAATTTCAGCTTCAAATTTCTGTGGCAAGTTGTTGAAGAAATGACATGGGTTTAATATAGCTGATTAATTTATATAAATGCTTATGTGGTTTTTTTTCCCCAATATGTTTAGATAATGCTTTTAGATGATTACACTACTAAACTACTGTCAATGTGCTGCAAAATGACTGATCTACTGGCAGAGGGTATCACAGGTAAGCATAATTCTTATTAATACAATGGCAATATCCTGGTAAGAAAAAGGGAAAGACTGAAATTGATAGTACCCGTGCAAGAAATTGTCTTTATTTGGTTGATGAAGACAAGTAGTTATGGGATATTAAAATAGTAGACTTTCAGGCTTCTATGGTAATTAGCCAGTTGCAGTTTTTTTTTGGAATGGACAGAACAAATATTTCTCTGCCTGAAAGCTCAAATCCCTTTAAAAAATACTCTTCTAAATTGTTTCTGTAAGGGTTTGGGGGTTTTTTTTGCCTTTGATTGGTTTTTTTGGGGTTTTTTGTGCTTTTACTTTTTTATTTGTTTGGTTCTTGTGGTGCTTTTTGGTTTGGGGTAGTTGGTGCATTTTTTTGGGAGGTAAGAATGGGTATTTGTTTGCTGATGCCTGTTTTTGAGATTGAAATAAATACCCAAAATGTAAATGAACTAGTTTTTAATTAGCTTTAGGTCTAGATTTTCAGAAATGCTTGTATAAGAGGGCATTGGTTATTTTTTCCACAAAAATTATTTTTATTCCAATTATTCAGCATAACATGATTATTCTGGAAATATAATAATAGAGCTGTATCAGTTTTGCTTTTTGGTGTATGTTTTACATCATAAGTGCTACTTATCCTTTATGAGAAACTTTCAGTGAGCTTGTAACCTCTTCATCAAGAAGAAACATTTTAGTTTTAGTGAGTACATTGCTGAAATGAACCAGTCTTTTCAAATCCAGATGCCTGACATTACGTATCTTCCTTGTTCCTCCCCCACAAAATTTCTGAGCCACAAGAATCTCTCTGCATTCTCAAGCTAGTGTACTGTAACACTGCACAGTAATGACTTTAATAAACAGAGAAAAACAAGAGATGAGTGAGGCTGATTTGCTGAAAATGTCTTAATTTGTGCCTGCAGTTATATTGAAAGAGTAATTGCCTGGGAAATAGGCAAACCAAGGACAGAAGAGGCTGTAGGCCCAAGTGATGCCCTGTGGAGTTTCTCTCCTTCAGTGTGCTGCAAAAAGAACTGTCTTGCCAAGGCAGTTCCTGCTGGGCCCCATAGCTGGAGCATGTTTGCATTGCCATGCCTTCTGTGGGAGGGCAAAACTCTGCTGTTGTAGAACACCCAGGGAAAATTCAGTCCTGCAGCTTTAGTTATCTGTATTTGTACCTAGACTGAGAGTTGCAGAAGCCTTGTGCTAACCTTCTGTATATAAATAACAAAGAAATAAATCAAGACTCTCTTGGCAGAAGGCACGTCCTTACCTCTAATATTGTGGACAACTTGATTGCTGTTACTCTGTTTTTATCAAGTCTATATTAAAATATGTGCCTTGTTTTTCTTAAAGATGCGTAATGCTCTTAACTATAAAAATGTAATATTTCTTACTTTATAGTGGTGGAGAATGTGTATAAAAACCGTGAGCCTGTCCCACACATGAAGGCAATATATTTAATAACTCCCACCAAAAAGGTTAGTATTTTAAAGAGTTGTGAGACCTTTCAGACTGAAAAAAAAGCTCTTACTTGAAAATGTTTATTTACTGTGTACTGCTCTGTACAGTACTTTTGCATTTTCTGTGATGCTCCTCTGTGTGATGCCTAATTTCCCAAAATGAAAAGACAATGTAGTACCACCATGGAATGTGTTGCAAAGGTGTACCTTGTGGTCAGTGGAGGCCCTGTATCATTGCTTAGCAATTGTAACCTCACTGAAAGAGATGTTGTATCACATCATGATGCAATATATTGAAAAATAGAATTCAAAGTAATGGTTCTAATAGGAGATTACTGTTACTTCCTAAAAATTCTTGAGATAATAAATCTCAGCACAGTTACAGCTGGAAAATGGTACAAATACTGTGATGTGTGTGCTTCCTAAAATGAGCTTGGTACATGACTGACCTTCTGTAATTGCTCATTATTCTTCATCTGGAATTAAAACTCTTACATTTCAGTGTTTTCTTATATGTTGAATTGCAGTCTTGCTAAGTGGGACTTGGTAATAGGGCAGGAGGAGAGGAGGGAGAGGCTTTTTCTGGTATGTCAAGAAGGCAAAACAGTGGCATGATGATGTTTTTTTTTGTTTGTTTGTTTTTCCTTATTTTTCTTGTCCCTGTAAGTCTGTAGATGGACTGATTGATGACTTCATCAGTAAATCATCCAGCAGATACAAAGCAGCATATGTGTATTTCACTGACTGTAAGTAAGCTTTTGGGTTGTAGTTTGGTAACTTTATCTAGGTAAATAAGTAAGCTCCTCACTTCTCTTGTCTGTAGTTGAGTAAATGAAAAGTTTGTGTCTTCCAAGAAGATTTGAGACTCAAGTCATTAACCATATGTCTGGGTTGCCAGGCTGTGGCCACCATGCTGTGTGGCAAGAGTAATTTCTTCCACAATTAATTAGTCTTGATTGTTCTCTACCTCTGCTTTGAATTTAGGTAATGTAGTTTCACTCTAAATTATTGCAGTTTTCTCTTATGTTGGAGAGTGTGGAGGAAGACAATTCAAGTCAAACTGTTTATCTCTACATAAACAAAATAGTATTAAACCCATAACTGCATGAGAGCATTCTGCAAGAGCTGTGGTAGGAATTGGTTGCTTCAATAGTTCCTTCAGACTTATGAGCCAGCTTTTTCCCTTCCCTGAACGAAGGGACCTACTTAGCCCTTGCATGCACAACATGAGTGGTGTAGCAGAGACAATTAGTGGGAATAGGGTTAATGTGACTGCACATGCCCCTGCAGTCAGTCAGTGTGACTAAAATGGCCTGGAAAGAGGGGAAACAAAACACCCAAATGTGCTGCTGAAGGCAGAGACTGAGTCGTGGCTGTCTGTGGATTGTGCATGTCTGCTACTGAATGTTCTCAAAGCAATATTGAATTACTATCCAAATTCTTGGTTTCTTGTTTAATTTCATGCTGAAGCAGCAGTTATTCTGGAAAAGTACTGGTGTCTTGCTGTAGGCTCTTTGGTTGCAAGTGGGCAAGCTTTCAGTTTGAATACTTGCCAAAACTTTTCCTGTTGAGAGGAATAGCTCCTGAGGTAGAGAAATAATTATCACTTCCAAGTCTATGTAGTATTTGTGTCATCCATGTGTTCCTTAAATTCAGTTTCTAGACTGGGATCCAATGTAGCCTGGAAGTGTGGTGGAACACATTAAAGATCTATAATTAAATTCCATATTTCTGTGTTTTGCTCTTAGATAGGTACACATTATTTCTTTTTGTAGCTTGGGAAATGTTTTTATTTCTCTCCTACATGACAAGAAATAGCAGAAACGTTTACTTTGATAAAACCAACATCTCTCACATTGCAGACTGCTAATGAATGTTCAACAATCTTTTGCTTGCAAAAAGCCATTGTAAGTTGAGCAGTGGTGCTTTTCAAAAAAGGTCTCATAAGCCAAATATTGATTATATGTTCTATTTTACTTTAGGAAGAGTTGGCATTTTTTTTTTTTGGTACTTTATGGTCAATTAGGTCTTAATTTAGAATTGAAATGAGCTGACAGTGGGAATAGTACAAATTATTTATACTTAAAATCTTTTTTTCCCCCTAGTTTGTCCTGACAGCCTCTTCAATAAAATTAAGCTATCATGTGCAAAATCAATAAAGAGGTGCAAGGAGATCAACATTTCCTTCTTCCCTTACGAGTCTCAGGTAAGTTTAATTCTTAATCTTTACAGTAGTCTGGAGGATTATTTTCAAGTGCTGCTGACCTTTTAGAAAACAATGAAGTAGAATGTAGCTTTTGACTGATAAGCACTATGTGAGGTATTTTCATTTGGGTGCATTTCCAGCTATGCTTTTCAGATGAAAACAAATGCTTTTGTACTCAACAGTTTACTCTTTGCATTTGACCTCTTTGCAAGACTTGGTGTCAGTTGCAATAGGGAGGTTAAAGAAGGAATCTGTTCCCTGAAAGAAGGCAAGTCTGATTTGTCTTTAGTAAGAAATAATTTGTTACTGCTTGTACTGAGGTGTTACTTTGATAGATTGGGAAGGTTGGTGCATAGGAATAGGAATAAGTAGGACTTGGTGAAACTCAGCAAAGGAGGACAAATGGACTAAGAGAACTGAAGGGGAGTGGAACAAAAACTACTACAACTTGACAGTCTTTTCAGTGAGAGGAGAACATGGAAATCCCTGTTTTCTCAATTATAAATTTAAGCTGCCAGTGGAAATCAGTGGATGTTTTCCATGAGCAGCCCCACAGTGGGTGTTGTGTTGAGAAATAATTTGTTGCTCATGCCCTTCATCAGGCACAGAGGGCTGAAATGCACACTGATACTCACTCAGACAGTGAAGCCTCCAAGCTCTGCCCAGTTCTGGGAGCTGGAGGACTAACCAGGAACATTTCCCATGTCAAACATTATCAACATATCAAGGGTGACAACTCTTATGTATACCAAGTGGCACGTGAATATAGGAGAGATTGCTGCTAGCCCTGTCTCACTGTGATGCAGGTTCCTAGTTTGAAGACACACTCTTTTTTATTATGAAGGGTTCTCTATTATTTTGGTTGAGAATCCATCTGGGATGATGAGTATGGTGACCTGTTTGTTTGCTTTCCAGTGATGTTGATGTTTACAAGTTTTGTTTCAAACTGGTTTTAGGGGCCCTGCCAAACCTGCTCTTCTGTAAAAAATAAAGCCTATGAAAAATTAGTGGTACTGGTTCTCTGGAGGACTCGCCTTGAAAGCAGAAATCAAGACTACTTTTCTGAAGTTGAAAATAAGCAGCACTTAGGCTGGGCAGCGCTCTTCTTGTTTTTACTGTAGTTTTGTATTCTCAGTATCTGTGGCTGTGAGACCCTTTTGAATCCTTAGCAGAGGAACAGTGTTCACTGGTCTGCCTACTTTCTGGGATGCTAAGAGTAAATAGTCAGGCTGAGCTCTGGGCAAAGTCCAGGTGATTATCTACTCGAGTGCAGCAAACATCTGTCTGGATGGACATTCTTCTTTGGCTCTGTAGTTACAGAGTCCATCAGAAGCTAGAGAAAATCTGTTTACTGACAATGGGATTGTTCCCATGTTTGCATTCCATTTAAAAAACTGTTGAAAAAGCTTTTCATCTCCATAGTACTAAGTTGCTTTAGTCAAGGTTTAATGCATTTAAAGAATTTCAGCTACTGAAGGTAACTTCTTCATATTAAAAGCAGATACAATATGTAAAATTTTATTTTAAACAAATTTAACTTTGATACCTTCTATGATCATTCTGATATTGCATTGTATGGCTCTGTACAAGATGCTGAAGGGTGTTTAGTTCTTTCTGTCTCTCCCTTCCTTCCATCTGAACAGACAGTAAGCAATTTGAAAAATAGAGTAATTTACATAGGAGAGTAATAGGGAAGAAATCTGAGAACAAGAAGATGATGAGCTCAACAGGGCAGGGATAGAGCAATGGAGTGCAGGTTTGTTTGTTTGTTTTCTTAAGTGTCCTAGGTAGGACTTTTTCTTGCAGCATATAGTTTTAAATAATTAGCAAACTTTTTCCAGGTCTTTTGGAATTCTGCAAGTTAGGCCTTTTTTTCTTGCTTGTGCTTTGATAGGTATTCACTCTCAACATCCCAGATGCCTTCTACCGCTGCTACAGTCCAACTCTGGAAAAGACAAAGGATAAAGATGCTGTACTGCAAGTAATGGCTGAACAAATTGTTACCTTATGTGCCACACTAGATGAGAATCCAGGAGTACGATATAAAAGGTGGGGCAAAATCAGTGTTTTGGAGTGATTGCTTTCACTTCTAGGGCTTACCACATTGTTTGGTTGTAGTTTGAGGCTGCAGCATAGTTTGATTTTTTTTTTCTTGTAATTGTGGATTAATTATTTAAAATTAATTTAATTTAATTGTTTAGTCTGAAATATGGAGTGATAGAAATTTGTGAAATGTAGATAGAGCACTGTTTTTCTCTGTGTACATGCATGTAACAGTATATACTCTGTTATGTACTGTATGTATTACACCCTGTCTTGTTTTGAATGGTTTGTTTCATGTCTGGTCAGTAGGGTGACACTGATATGCTGCATTCCTGTATGCCCCTGCATAGTCCTGTAACAGAACTGCTGCTGTTCAGCCATTTGCAGCTCTGCTTGAAACCAAGGAATTCAGAAATTGCTGTGGCACATGAGATCAGGAATCCTTGTAGTAGGGATATTGAGAAGAATGCCTCTTTTGAGCTTTGAAAGGGATTTAGTATCTTTGAAGTCAAAGTGGGCTTCTGAAATTGTAGTCAAGGACTGCATTCTGTGGTGTAATGTGAAGTGGTGTCTTATTCTCTGCAAAGGTAACAAATAATTGCTTGACTGTTTTTTTTCTGTTCTCTTTTCCTTTTTTTCTTTCTTGCTTTGCACCTCTGAGTGAAACTTTAGGTGCTGGGCCACGTGCCAGCCAATGTCAGTCTTTTGGCTGAAGCTGTTTCTGCTGGGTGAAATACCTGAAGCATTCAAAGAGTGAAATCATAACATGAAAGGGAAAATATATTTGAAATACTCAGAATGGAGTTCAGAAACTCATGAAACGAGAGGATCAGCCTAGGGAGTTTTCTGATTTAAAGGTAGCATTTTAGTGTTGTGATGAAGAAATATAAGTCATTTTTGCATGTTTCCTTTTTTCCCAGAGGACCATCTGAAAGAGCCAGCACACTTGCACAGCTTGTTGAAAAATCTCTTGAAAACTACTACAAAACAGATGAGAAAAGCCAAATAAAGGTAGAAAGTGAACTGTTTGCTTCTTGTTTTGTAAGTCTGGGGAAAAAATAAATCTTTTGAATATTCTTTAACAATTAAGTTCTACAAATCCAGATCTTACTTAATAATAAAGGCAACTAGTTGCCATTTAGTTGTTTTTTGTATTAAAGCTATGTAGAAGTAGTAACTGTTGGAGTAAATCTTTATCTGTGTGATCAAACTGATTTTATTTGAAAAATTAGCCCTGTGATTATGTAGGGAGTTGCTACAAACCAGTGGAGAAATATTTTTTACTATCACCTTCCATAAGGCCACGTGTAGAAGGGGCTTCCTGCAGAATTGAAATGTTTCCTCTGAAGGGATTTATTGTCCACAAAGATACAGCTGTTCACATAAATAATGTTTTTGATCTGTCACTACAAATAAGGCCTGATTAGGGCAGCTGCTTAAACACAAAACCATGGGGTAAGCCATTCTGACTTCATGACTTTGCACTTTGCTGTAGAAATAATGTACCTGCTGCTACTGCCACTTCAGTAAATCCCAAAATGAAACTTTCAGATGAGTGTTTGGAGGTCTTTTTCTGTATTGCAGCACTATCTGATCTGCAGTACAAACAATGACGTTATCTATGAAATCGCAGTGGGCAGCCCTTTTGGGGGTTGGTTTGTTTCTCTTTTACATTTTTTGTTCAGTAGATAAATAAAATTCTGATTTCTGAGTGCATCACAGTGGGCTAAGAGCATTTCCTTAAAATTAGTATTTAAAACCATTGTATATAATTGAAATGTTCAAACATTTGGACCATACTGCAGTGTTTTTCAGTTATTTTTCTAAAAGTATGTGCTGTGACTTAATGCATATTAAATCTATTTGCATTAACTTTGTACTGTATGTCTTAACTTTGTGTTTGTTTGATGGCTTTCTAGGCTAAAACCCACTCCCAACTAATAATAATTGATCGTGGCTTTGACCCAGTATCAACTGTACTCCATGAGCTCACCTTCCAGGCAATGGCATATGATCTGCTACCCATTGAAAATGATACTTACAAGCAAGTACTTAAAAAAACAACAAAAAAGGCGAAATAGTTTATTCTTGATTATAAAATCCCTGAAATTGTTTAGCTCAGTTGCACCATGGCAATATTAGCTGCTTATATTGCATAATGGTTGCTTCACTTACTGTTTGTCTTTCCTCTTGGATTTATAACTTCATCTTTTTCTTGACTTCCTCAGTTGAGATTAGGTAGAATCTAATTGGCATTTTTGCTAAGTTTTGAGGGTTTTTTGGAGCCTTTTTTAAGAACTAAGAACCTTGTACTACTCTTGAAGTAAAGCCTTGGCAGCACACATTGAGATTCTCTGGATTTTCTTTAATATTCTTGACTATTTTGGCATAGCAAGACAAACAATACCACTAACTGAATACTGAGAAAAAGCTAGGTTATTTCTCAGGAATGCTCACTTTTATAGCTCCAGTCATTTCATTTATGTAGTTGATAAGATTTACATGTTTTATTGTAAATACGCATTTAAATCAGTCATATTCAGTTTATAAGCACTGTTTGGAATAATGTAATGTTAATTTGCATAAGTTATGTGCTTTACTGTCTGATTTTTTGACAACAAGGATTTTGGTAGGACTTTGCTTTTTGAAGACCCACTACTGCAAAAGACACCTGATGGCCTCATTGTTTAGGCAAGCAAAGAGGAATGTGTGTCTTCAGTCAGAAGCACTGAGTGAACATTTTAATGGAAAGTCTATGAATTTGGGTTTGATTGCTGGGTATGAAGATGTAGCAGAGTATGTTTTCTAGGTAGTCATGATCTGACTTTCATCATTAATCTTGTATTTTTTTTTCATTCTTCTGCTTCCTGGCAGTCTGCATTGCGTGAGTTTCTGTAAATGTGAAAATATTATGTGGCATGATTGCTGTCTTGTTTTAGGTTTATTGCTGTTTATAGTCACATAATAGCTGCTCTCTAATGCTGTGCAGCATGTTTCTTTTATATGTGAAGTACTTTGTCTTGCTTAGCATTTTGTTGGTGAATGTGATTTCATTTTCCTTCAGTTATAAATTCTTATAATACACAGAGAAAGCTGCACTCAGCAATTGCAGTATTACTTTGTGCAGTTTGCATTGGAAACCAAAGGGAAGTTGACATTGAAAACTGAAGAGAAATTGAGGTGCATGTAAATGTGTGTTTAAAACTCTAGCTATTGTTGGTTTAGAAAAATGTCCAGGAGCTATTGCCCCAAAGAATCTTTCTAAAATTCATCTGCTGCTTCTGTGTTCAAATATTTGATCTGTAATTTTACATAACACAGAATCTGTAATTCTGTAAATTATATTTTGCCAGGCAATAGCTTGGCTTGTAAATTAAAACCTCCGTCTGTTACTGCTCTGACCATTTATGCTGATTAAACTCTTACAAATAGTACTGTAAGAAGCAATGGGAATTGGGGGAAACCCAAACCCCAAATAATTGTCTGAATTTTCTCTTGGAAGATACAAAACAGAAGGCTCTGGTGGGAAGGAAAAGGAGGCGATTTTGGAGGAAGACGATGACCTGTGGGTGAAGATGCGGCACAAGCATATTGCAGATGTGATAGAGTATGTGACTAAATTACCAACTCAGCTGGCTGGTTTCTTTGAGAAGGAAGGTGTTTGAGCTGTTCAGTGGGAATACAGGCAGTAGTGAGCATAGTTTGCAATCCAGATCGAATTCAGTTAAGTAATCAATACCAGGAAGAAATTGTGCTTCAAAAATACAGCATGTACCCAGGTATGCAATTATACTAATGCTACTTGCAGTTCTTGAGGTAAAGGGAAATCAAGTCATTTCCTGGCAAGTATTTTCAAATATTTTAAATCTGGAGGGATTATTTTGCATACAGTACTACCAAGCTGCTCCATCAAATGACATTATGAAGCTATTGCAAATATCTTTATAAATCCCTCTTTTCTCTGTAGATAGACCTGTATTTCAGGCTTTTGCTTTCACTCAGAAGTTTTCATTACACAGTTCTTTTAAGATTTTAACAAAAGATTTAAGAACTCACGTGCTGTTGCCTTTCATTATTTTCCTCTTTTCTTCAGGGAAATACCAAAACTTTTGAAAGATGCTTCATCAAAAACAAAAGCAGCAGAAGGAAAAGTAAGTTGTTTGAGATACTGCTTTTCCTGGTAATTTATTTCTTTTCAGCTGATCAGATCCATATAACTCATGGACCTATGACAGAAATTAAGGCTTTTCTCAAATGGAATTTTCAGGGGTTGTGAGGGAAGCAAGGCTGCAACAGGAAGGGAAATAAGGATGTAATTTACTGAGGAACAGATTTTCAACTTGTGTCATTTCTTCACAGTTATCCATATCTGCTCTGTCCCAGTTGATGAAGAAGATGCCACTCTATCGTAAAGAGATTAGTAAGGTAAGGAGTCTTTTGTAATCACATCTTCACAGTAAAGAATTCTGTGCACTTTAACTGTGTTTGGTTGAATTCTAGTTTTAGTCTGTCATTTTCCTGCAGTGTGCTATATAGGTGTTCTCCAAATTAATATGTTCAACTACTGTAAAATTTAGAGAAGAAAACTTGTTTCCATGTTTCATTTTACTGTGGAAAAGAATGAAATAATTTGTGTGCTTTGAGGATTGAAGATACCATAACAGTTTAATGTTTTAAAAGGTATTGTAGAGGTCAGTCTCTAAATGAAGGAGAAAATAGAGAAACTACATGATGGTACTGAGGGACAGTTGAAGGATTGACTCTTGTAACCAGTACAATTATTGATATGCTAGAAAAAAATGCAAGCTATGGCAGCTTATGATTTTTTTCCTTTTTTTTGTTCTTTCTGTGTTGCAGCAAGTTGTCCATCTTAACATAGCAGAAGATTGCATGAACAAGTTCAAACCTAACATAGAAAGGCTCTGTAAAACTGAGCAGGTGTGTTTAAAAAAGCCACAAACCAAACAGCAACTTTGCAAGTATTACAATGACCACTTCTTTGTTTGCAGGAATAGAAGCTTGTTTTAACTGACTAAACTACTGTGTCTCTTGTCTTTATTTTGTGATCAGTTTTTGAGGTGGTAGTATGAAAACCAAGTGTAATATACAAGGCCCTTAGTCTCCCAATAAGGAGGTGTTCCTAAGAGTTTTGGGGTTCTTTTTTTTGAAATCTGGCTGTTCTGTATGAGGATCATTTTTTGTGGCTCAAAACTCCTATAAAGTTGCTTTAATATGTTATGCAGAGGGAAGCCCTTTTTAAATGTTTGGGGAAAGCACCTTTTAGGGTGAGACATTACATTGTGACTATCATTTACATTTCTAAGAATTCTAGATATCACAGTTTTAAATGTTTAAGAGTGCTATGTCATGTTATTATAATGCTGTAACTATTGAAATAAATGTCAGGCTTGTCATACTGTGTTTAAATTGATGCAACTTGTTTGTTTCATAGTTTTGTAAAAATGCCTTTCAAAACACACAGAACAAAGTTGATTTAAATTACTTTAATGACTTTAACCATGGATGTCCATTTTTATTTTTTATTAATTTAGGACTTGGCTCTTGGGACTGATGCAGAAGGTCAAAAAGTAAAAGACTCTATGAGGGTCCTCCTTCCAGTTCTGCTCAACAAAAACCATGACAGCTATGACAAAATCAGAGCTATTCTCCTGTATATCTTTAGCACAAATGGTATGACAATTTGCCCTGGTTTTTTTCCTCAGTGCTATGAGGTTGAACTCAAGTTTTTAGGATAGTATAGTGGCTTTAGTTAACCTGAGTCTCTGCACTGGAGTTGATAGCTGGGTTTGAAAGAAATCCTGTCCATCCTCTGTATCTTCTCTCAGATTAGTAGCAAATATACTATTGGTAGAGAGTTAAGAGATGTAATTCAAGAGCAGATTCATACAGTGTTTTAATAGTCTTGTTTCTTGCATGAGTGCAATTGTTTCTTTTCTTATTTTCACATGATATTGCAGCTGTTAAATGGGAAGCTCCATGTCCATTGCAACTTGAAAATTAAGTCAGTTGGGAAAAATTTCTTATAGAGAAGGAGAAAATTGGCAGAATGTTGGTGTGAGGAATCTGTAACAATATTGAGTTTTGGTCTCAAAAACAGACCATTAAACAAAATTTTATCTAAAATATGGTAGACTGGCCACACAGAACAAACAAAAAAGGGTCTGGACCAATTAATAGCTCAGAACCTGTGAGACAAAACTGGTCTTACTCACAGTCACTTGATAATTGTTGTCTGTTTTCCATATATTGAAGGAACTACCCAGGAGAACTTGGACAAGCTGATCCAGAATGTACAAATAGAAAGTGATAGTGATATGATAAGAAATTGGAAATACCTTGATGTTCCTGTTATCTCTTCAGTAAGGCTGTATTTATTTATTTATTCATTTATTTTGTAATTTCCTACCATCCAAGGACCTACAGCTCTTTCAGCAACTCTTAGCAATATTATCCAGGTCTGGTTTTGAAAGCAGATAATTACTAGGAATTCTTTTTTTGTGTGTAATGTTTAAGTGGTAAATTCTTTGAAAATTATTCAGGTTAGTTGTTTAAAGTAAGATACTCATAATGTTCCCTCTGCAATTATCAGATGGTGACTTGGGCTATTTGGTTTTGGAAACTGCCAACTTACTGAGTTTCTTGTCTCTAAAGTTAATATTTCTAGTGTGTCCTGAATTCTAGAGGTATTAATCATTGTTCTTTGTCATTATTATGAATTTTTAAAATCTCTTATTTATCCCCTCTCCTTCTGCTACTGTGACTGCTAATAAAAACTCCAAACACTAAATAATACAACAATATTTTGAAAATCTTTTCAGTTTGTTGCTCAGCAGCATAAACACCCAAGAAGGGACCGTTCTAAAGAAGAAACCTTTCAGCTTTCTAGGTGGACTCCTGTCATCAAAGATATTATGGAGGTAAATTTGGCCAACTAATTAATTCATGCGTGCAGTGCAGATGTTTACTCGAGTGAGCTGTTATAGCCATGGTATTTTGAGTTAATTTTGTTAAATACATATGGTGGGCAAAGTGATCACTTCTAGTCTGTCTCTAATTTAGAAGAAGAGATTGCTGTTAATAATATTCCTTATTAAAGGTCATTTTAAAGGTGAAGCAAATGAAAATGAAAGCAAGAAGTCTTTTAGAACAGCTTGTCCTGGGATTGGCAGTGTTTGGTATAATTTAAAGATCTGTATCTTCCTGGTTTTAACTCCAATGGGTCTTTAAATTGCAATTCCAGTCTAAACTGTAGTGTGGTAGAGGCTGGAAGATGTTACTTGCCAGAAGTGTAGTTTCATTGTTCTTAAACCTCTTCCTAAGCATCAGTCAGTGGCTGATGTCCTGCAGGATAGTGAGTTTACTGGAGTGTTAGTCTGACCCAGTGCTATCATCCATAGATTCTTGGTGGCTTTCAGATGTTAATTTATGTTTTCAGGGGACTCTGACTTTTATACATTGCTATATAGAAATTAAACACATTATGGTCATTACAGATGAAAAGCTGCTACTGAAATCTGAACATTACATCAGCAATATGTTTATAAAAAAGCACGTGTACTCCCAATTCCCTGAGATACACAAAACACTTGTTACACTTCTTAGTATTATGTGGTCTAGCATTTTGTTACATAGGAGTGTTGTTAATGTTGTTAGTTCCTTTAAATTAATTGTTGGGCTGCATATGTTGGCATGAAATTCCAGTTAGACATCCTTTCTAAAAGCTGAAACTTGGTGGGGTTAAGGTCTGTGTGGCTTTTAAAAGTGTGTCTTTATTTTGCACTTCAGGATGCTATAGAAAACAAACTAGATTCAAAAGACTGGCCTTATTGTTCCCGGTGTCCTCCCACCTGGAATGGTTCTGGAGCAGTAAGGTAAATGGTTTAATTTCCTGAAACATCATCTACCCATATCTCAGTATTGTCATTTACATTCTAAAGCCTTACAGGAGTGTGCTTACTGAACACTGAAGTAACACATGTAAGGTAATGTTAATGTGCCAAGCCTATATTTTTATTTTATCTAAAACATACTCAACTTGGTTGTTATTTTAATAATCCTTAGTAGTGTATAGCTTTTTTAATTGTAGTATCTTCCTTTTGCTTCAAAGTTAGAAATAACATTTCATATTCCCAGAATGAGAATTTTAAACCATTGAGCTTATTAGTTAGTGTGAAGTAGTTTCAGAAATGAATGGTCAGTGCTGTGACTTAGGTAAAAAGAATGTTTTACTTCTGGAAATTAGCTCTGCTGTGTTAGTAGTGGTGACATTGTTTGATTTAATGACCTCAGGAAGTTAAACTCCTTTTCTGTAGGCTCTCTCATTAGGAAATATGGACCTGTTGGGCATTTGACCCCTGTTGTCAGGGAGTGGTTTAGACAATCCAGGAGAATTGGAGATCTTGAAATTAATTCTCTGCTAATAAATGTGAAATGTGTACTTGCATATTTAATGGCTATCACTGAGAAGTGATTTTTGGAATTTTTTTTTTTAGCTCACTTGTACTGTTCCTTCTTTCTCTTTTTAATTCCACTAGCTCTTGAACCTCATGACCAATACCTGCCAATTTGAGAGCTTTATCACTTTTTGGAGTGTTATTTAAACAGTGAGACAAATGTCTAAAGACTCCGAGAGTGTTTCTATCACAGGAATGCTCACTAAGAGTGTTCCTCTCTCAGGAATGCTCACTGCACTAATCACAGTTTGGAATTCAGGGAGGGAAACATTAAACATGTCCTAAATGTGGAAGACACCCTTGAGTTGGAATTTGTACCTTACAAAATAAAAGACAAAAGGTAGAAATACACAGCCTTAGGAAAATATTTTTTTTACATTCACTGCTAATCAGGCTGTTGGTGGTATATCCTTAAGTTCCTGGATATGCACTCAGATGATCAGTGCAAGGGAATACTGGAGCAAGTCCCTGTACACTGCAATTGATCTCTGTCTTATAGGCTGGTGAAATGTGGCAGTCTTGAAGGAACTCTAACAGAGAGCTCAGGACTGCAGATGACTTAACTTGTCTGCAATTACTACATGTGTATGAGACTTCTAAGAGCTTCAAGCTGCTTTTGTTTTTCCTAGCTGTCTGAATCCAATTTGATAACAGCCAGATATTTTCTTTAGAGATTCTGTTCATGTTCAGAGATTGAAAAACCTAAGACTCCAGCTTTTCTCAAATTAATCTCTCATGAAAAATGCCACTGGAATTGGTACCATGCAGAGTTAAGCTGCTTGGCAGGAGTCCTTGGTATGTTAGCTGTGTGTGCAACAAGGTTCCTGTTTTGAATTTATTTTCTCCTGGTGATACCTAAGCAGTTTGAGTAATGTGATAATTAAACAAAAAAAAAAAAAAAAAAAAAACAAGTTACCAATTTATCTAAACACTTTTGCTGAAATTATAATCAAGCCATAAACTGCATGACAGAAATTGCTACCGCTTGTTGAGTGTATAATTGTAACCAAAAATTAATCAGGCAAGCTGTATAAATGAAATCTTCTGCAGTGCCCGCCAGAAGCCCAGAGCCAGTTACAGAGAGGAGCGAAGGAGCGGGGCACGACTGATCATATTTGTCATTGGGGGCGTCACGCACTCCGAGATGCGCAGCGCTTACGAGGTTTCGGAGGCCTACAAGTCCTGTGAGGTTGTTATTGGTAAGCTTGCTGTGGGAGAGGGTGGGCTGTGTGCTGTACCACATGTGCTTCTGGAAAATGTAAGAATCCTTTTTCTTACATTCCCTCTGTTGGTTCACCACACTAATACTGTAGCCAGTGTATTTCTTAAAACTATGCACTTAAAAGCATCTTTTCAGTTTATCTCGACTGTTTGATGTTTGGAGGGGATTTTTTTGCCACAAGACATTAAGGACAAAAAGAACAGTTATGCTTTACAGAAGAACTATGTCAGGGATACATCAGTGTATAGCAAACAGGATTTTGAGAGACCTCTATTTCTTTGTGTTACAGTTTCCTCATAAACTTTTGCATCTGCCTATGCTTTACCTTCAGTGACACTTGCTATTCTCATTGCTTTTGAAAGTGGGAAAGCTGACAGACTAGTGCAAAATTGCTCACTTTGGCAGGAACATAAGTATTAAAAAACCCCAACAATTCTAATCAGAATTCCACTCAAAAAGCTAAACAAATAAACTCTAAATCACTTTTACACTTTCAGTGTAGCTGAGTTGACTTTGCAACATTTTCTAGTTTTTGTTGTGACTACTTGAGAGGCTTTGCCTCAACCGTGCAATGATTAACTGCTTGGGTCCTGAAAACTCCCCTGCTTAACATTTGGGAATTGGCAGCTGGTGTAGTAATCTCTCAGCACTTTAGAGGTAGTAAATGCTTGTTACATCAGCTGCTGTGCTTCAAATGAACTTTAAATAGCATTACAGGAAATAATTAGGTACTCTAACATTTACATATATATGATAGAACTGAGCTCCTAGGTACAGAATCTTACCACAGACCTGTGTCTATCTGCAGGGCCAGCTGCTGGCTGGGTGCAGGGTCATCTAAAGCTTTCTAAATTGCTTGAGATGTCTGCATCTGGCATTTAAATTTAGTCTTGGATCTGTCTACCATCTACCATGATTTTAAAGAAATACTCTTCCCTAAAACAATGCCAACCTTGATTCTGAGATCTAGTATCTGTTACCTCAAAATATTCAGGGGTATTGTAGGTGTGTTTACATGTGGTTGGGGTTCTTTTGGTTTATTTTTTATTTGCTGGTTTTGTTGGTGGTGGTTGAGGTAGATTTTAGTGCTGGTTCTAGTTTTGAGTAGCAATGGGAAGACGTGGACAACAGGAATGTAGTTCAGCAAGATTATTGCTCCATCTGAGACTTGTTTACAGCAGCATGTTTAGTGTAGGTCACTCTTTCGCTGTGGTATCTGTGGTACCACTGCACTGTCTTCCCTTTTGTTTAGAGATGATTCTTGTAGTTTTGTTTGTAAGCCTGATTTCTGAGGGAAGGTGACAGCTGCCACATTTCCACATGGGTTACTGAAGGATTAATATTTGGCTGTGTTCCTGATTCAGAACTCCAGGAATGTTAGTGCATTCAGAGGGACACTACTTGTTGCCTTCAGAACTGTAGGGTGACCCTTTATGACAGAAGTTACAATCACTCTCTGGGAGAATAAGAGAGGTAGTTGTGCACTTTTGAAGAATAGTAAGGATTTTCTTTGCTGCTCAAGACTTGGATTTTGTTTTTTCAAGGAAATGTTAGTCAGTAAAAGCCAGTTTTCTGTAATTGGTATTTCTATGGAACACTACTGTTTGTGATGATCTTGAATCCAGATAGTTTATTGATTCTGGGGTAAAACCTCTCATTAACTGACCCTTTCACAGAATGGCAGATTTCTTGCAGGCTGGGACAATTGCCCAGGTTTAGCTCTGTCTTTTAAACAGGGCAGAGCAGGACTTGAAACTCGTGTTCCAAGTAAGAGTCCTGATCTGGATGTCTGGTTGTGGGAGGGGACATTGCCTACCTAATGGTGACACTTACATGATGGTGCTGTGTATGAAAACTCTGAAATGTTGCACTTGTCAGTTTTCCAGGTACAGTAAAATACACTGGCAGGTAACTGATGTTTTAAAGAGAGAATGTCTGAAAGTCAGAATTTGACTGACACAGTTTATACTTATGTTCTTTTGTCAGGTTCTACTCATATTTTGACACCTAAGAGACTACTGGAGGAAGTGAAGAGCCTTAGTAAACCCAAGGATATGGTCTGCATTAAGGATGAATAGATATGGTGATGTTTATGATGTGTTAAAAGACAAACAGTATGTACACATTCCAGTGGAACTGATTTCTCCACATATTGCACTTCAATACTACATGGTTCCTAAAGGGAGGTCATGTTATAATTTAACTTTGCTGGTTTGGGGGGAGTAGAAGGCAGAGGGATGAAAAGATAAGCACATATGGTTTTTAGGTTCTATTTAGTATTACACTGCAACTGCTTTTTCAAAAGGGCATGTTTGTTCCTAACTAATTATGCTAAAAGTTATTGTAATTATATATAAACTGGAATTGTCTTTGACAACTGTGAAAGCTTTCTATAATAGAATTTATTTCTAAAAATGAATTAAAAAGGGCCTAGGCTCTTGGGTAGGGACTTCAGGAGAAAATTTGTAAATATGGGTTTATGGTAAAAATGTTTCATATAAAAGCAGTGTCTGAAAGTGTAATGTTTTCTGTAAAAATAACTCACTGAATATTCTTTAAATATGTGTAATTGTGAAAAGTCTAAAGGCTCTTTAGATGGTGCTGGGTAGGGTAGATAGTTAATCACAGAATTACTAGCAATTCTAATCACAGTAAATAACTTTGGAGAAATGCTGTCAACCATGCACTGAAGTACACTTTATATTTAAGTATATACACAGATTATTACTGAAGCTTTTTTAAAAAAGGTAATTTTGTAGCAAATTCTTTATGATTGTCTACATAGTCTGTCTGTTTCAGAAGTTGAATTGCTTGTGATACAGAAATTCCAAATCTAAGCATGTGTCTGAGGAAGTGGAGGCAAGGGGAAAGGAGAGGAAAAGAAGGAAAGCAGTTCAGTCTTTCAAAAGGTTTGATAATTTGAAAAAGGAAAGCACAAAGCAAGCAAAATGACAAAACCTGATGTACTCAAGAGAATTTACTCCTTTATTTTGTTACATACTAAGAAATATTTAAATTTGCATTGAAGGGAATAAAAGATCAAATTCTATGACTTCTGTAACACTGGTAATGTTAAGATTTCTCTCTAAAAATACTTAATTAAAATTACTGAACTTTTAAAGGGATGTTGTATTTATGTGCCTTGAAATGCTGATTTGTTGTATGTAGAATCTAAGAGAAATGTCATAATGAAAATGAATAGATTATTCATGGCTTTTTGTTACATTATTTGCAATGAGGAGTTGTTTTGGTGGGAGTTCTTTTTGGTTTTTTTGTCCCTTTATTTTGCTTTCAGGTTAACTAATGGCAGTAAGAGAATATTTTTTGTTAGGTAAGTTCACTCAGAGTTAATTAGAAGATGGAAAAAGGTCAAGTTCTCCCCCTACATCAGAGAGGAATGAAAGGGAAGAACATGACACAATGATTCTAAAATGTTGCAGGACACGAGGTATGATGAGAATAAGTGGCTGTAGCTTTCAAATGCACCTAAATGAGTTTGGAATTGAATGTATACTGACCCTTTTTTTTGATAGGACTAAGAAGCAATACTCTTAAATCAGCTGGTTCATCAAATACCATGTTCATCACAACATTAAAAAAATGCAGCAGAAGTTGTTTTTGTGAATTCTAGTTTATAACTCTAAGTACCACAGTAAAAATCCAGAGTAAAAGTACTTATCTAAGAAATGCTGTGTTCAATGTTTTCTTACTAAAGATGCATACTTTGAAACTGGTACTGAAAAATTACACTAAAATTATGTGTATTTCTTACACCTTTGGCAAGAAGAACCCAAGTTTGTTGTAACAGCTCTATGAAGTTGTGATTTTTTTCCTATTCCTAAAGCTGGAAAGTAAAGTACAGAAGAAAATAACTGATATTAGTGATACACTTAAGGACTGAGATAATTGATTCCAGTAGTGTATAAAATCCATTGTATTAATGCTTTTTTTCCTTATTGCATAGAGTTGAAGGAATACCAACTCAAAACTTGGATTATTTTCATATATTCAGCAGTTCAGTGTATTTTCATGTGTCTGCTTCAGGCCTAAGTGATAGCACCAGCTCAGTCTGATAGCTGATAAAAGTCTTAGTTTGGTTTTTTGGTGTCCCTTACCCACTTTTTCCCTCAGGCAAAGCAAATCCAAATGTTACTGTAAAGGTGGAATAGTAGAGATGTTTTATGATAGGAAATCTGATGCCAATATGTAGCTCAAGACAGCTTATGAAAGGGGTAAGTGGAAGTTATATTCAAGATATTTGGGAGTTTTTCCCCAAGGATCTTCTCTGCTACATTTTTTCGAGATCAAGAATCATTTCATGAAGAGTGGGAAAGAGTTGTGTCAGGATAAACAAAAACTTAGTATTTCAGAGTACACATACAAGGTTTATTGTAACTTTGAAAGTTCATATCTTCATGTTATGCATATTAAAATACTTACCTAATGCTACATGTGGGCCCAGCAATTGATTTTAACGTTGAAACTGGAAATCTGGACAAGATTCAGAAATGACTAAGGAAAATCAAAGGTGTGGAACAATTTTCATGTCAAGAATGGCTAGACTAGGATCCTTGATCGAGGGGAAAACCGATGGTGGAAGCCTCAAAACTCCTGTTAGTGTTTGGACTGGAGAGTTATGTTCCTATTCAGGGTGTGAAGTAACACATGAAACCTGCTAGTGCCAAATCAGAACAAAAGGACATTTGGCATCAGAGATGCCATGCAGTAATAACATGCTCTGAATTGTTATATGGGGGGAAAAGTCCTCAACATGAGACAAGTATTTATAGGGCTAATAATGATAAATGTTACTGCTGATTTGGAAGGAATCTGGGCTTTCAGTTTGTCAGAGAACGTTCTGAGGAAATGTCACAACGTGAGTGTCTTACTGAGTATGATCTTTCTTAGGGCGTTGCTGTCAGGCACAGGACAGCAGGTGCAGGGATCCAGGATAAACAAAAGGTCCAGCTGTTCTTGTGATGTGGAGAGATTTCTTAAAGAGATTAATCGTTTTTTTATTGCATCCAGGAAGCTGCAGCAATTACTTCAACTATGAAGTTCATTTGCAAATAATGGGGACGTTCCAAACATTAAACTAAATAAAGCAAAAGTGGGGAGGGTAAGCAGAGGCAAATGAAGTTATAAGGATATACAGTAAGAGGCTAAGGAGGATAAGAGTTGAATGGTATTGTTGGCTGGGAAGGGTGGAAGAAGCCCCAAAAAAAGCCATTGACTCAGGCTAGTGAGTAAGTGGCACATGGCAGTGAGTTTAGCAGTCACTGCTTGTATGAACAGTGATGATTATTTCTCTATCCTCCACTGATGAAATTGCTCAGGTTTGCCTGAAAATGACTGTCCTTTTTAAGGAATGCACTGGCATTTCTAATCTGTTTTTCATCAGTCCCTATATTCTTTGGCTTCAGTGAATAGCATCCCTGATAAAAACGAGGCTGTTAACTGCTTGCTTTTAATCACTGCAGTTAAATGGATGTTAGAAAATAATAGATGCCTTTTCTTGGCCCACTGAATTTCTACAGTGTTGTAAAATTTTCCAACCTACTTACCATCAGCTAAAATGTCAAAACCAGATATATCTGACAAATTAAGGACATCACATTGAAGGAACTGATTCAATTTTTACACATACACAAATGACAAATGGTGTCATTTGGTCATTGCAACATACAGGGATGTTTCTTAAAAACAAGTAAGTCAATGTTGGGCTTTCACTCTAAAACCAAAATAATTCCAAATGTTGACTATGACTTGGTATGTTAACATGATGTTTGCTTCTGGATGTCTCAGGTACAGAGGCTGTTTTCTTTTGGTGTGATTAAACAGCTGCTGTTGAAGTGTGGGAAGAAATTATAAGTAATGACTGAGGTTTCTTCCCCACTTGGGCATGGGGGGAAATCAAATTCAGAAAGTTAGTTTTTCTTGTTTAAGCCAATTTTTATTAAGCTATCTTAAGTGAATACTTAGAGAAGGTGTCTGTACACAGTAATGGTGATTAGCCAACTTACTAAGGATTTCAGTAGAATGAATAATTTGTTCTACAGTTCTAGTGTAAATGTGGAATACCTGTATGCTCTGGTCTAGTTTAGTACCAATAGGTACAGAACAGCTGACGAAGTTAGCTAGCTGACTCTTTGATGTTTGTGTTCATCATTTTATTTTTGCAGAGGTACCTTCACATCAGTATGAACCAGCAAAACCATACAGCATTTGAACTAAGTAATTAAAATTGTTTTCTTTTAACTTCAGCTAGATCTTCTGAAACTGTTTGTACCATTCGCTCTGTAGCTTTCTTCAAACTGTTTGCTGTCTCTATGGCAAGATCCAGAGTAGAACTTAAAATCTGTTGGAAATAATGACATGTAGCCATGTTAATAGTGAAGGCAGATGTATACATAGGTATTGGAAGAAGGTGATGGTTAAGGTTTTGTCCATAATTTTCACTATGAATATCTGTTGAGAAGTAAAAAGTGAGGCATGTGATAGACTGCTCTAGGATTCAAGTTGGAAGTATCTGTTAATTACTGCTCTCTTTGACTCTGTATTCATTTGAACTGAGGCACATTTACATGTTTCTAATTTTTCAGCCCCAGTGTGGTGCATGTTTTTGGTACTGAGAAGGCTTTCTTGAAGTTTGGATAGTGGTTTGTCTACCTAGGCTTTGTTTCAGTTTATGAAACAATTCTAGAGATAAGATCCAGTGCTGTTTTTTGGTCTATTTCACCATTTATACATGGACTAAGTTGCATAACAAGCCTGTACATACCTGTAATATGAAGTAATATCCTGACATATAAGCCAAAATACCTGGGTTTTGAACTCCCTCTTGTCTTACCCTCAAATGTACTACACATGCTTTGATTGTAACAATCAGCTTGCTAAGGATAGGATGTTCTCCAGTGCCATGATGTAGAGAGGTAAACCTTTCAAGAAAGTTGTGTGGCTTTTAATTTTCACTCAAAAGCCTTACATTTGCATAGGAATCATTGGCATTTCTGTGTCTGACGTTGATTGCAGATTTTCTTTGGGCAGATTTCTTGCTGGGTATGCATTGATGTGAAAGGATAATTTTATCATATGTGCTTGAACAGCAGGTTTTGGCAGGCTCAGAGGATTTCCTAAAGATAAGATATATAGAATAAAATACAATTTAAGTAAGAAAAAACCCTTCTAAACTATGAGTCACATACATACACTTTGATAGCAGTCAGTTGCAAGTTCATTTTATGGTGAGTAGAATTTTCCATTGAATTGTAAAACACAGTTCATCATTATTGGTGTTCTATCTGTATTGCAATAAGATAGTCTGCATCCTAGAACACTTTCTAAGGAAATTTCTCATAATAGCAGCACTCTGCTGCTGCTGTAACTTTCTCTCACAATGTTCTATGCCACTGATTCCCAAGTGCAGCTGCTGTACTTCCAGGCAATTACTGCTATTGGGTAAAGCTATCAAAAAATACTGTGACAAAACTTGTTTGCATTTCAGTAGTCTGTGCTACTGTAGGAATGCATTTTATTTCTCTCTCACAGTGTCATTTAACGTTAACAATTAAAAGTAAGGATTGTTCCTTACAGAGAAATAGTTGGTAGCAAACAGAGCTGCATCCTAATAATACAGGCCTGCTTTTGAGTTCTGGAATGGGAACATCCTCTTAAAGTGAATTTTTTTTCATTACTAAATGTGTCAGCTAAAGAAGTTACCTTTTTACTCTTCTTTAAATTAGAAAGAGTGAATAACTACTATAAGAATTGTTTACACACGTTCTTAGAGTACATATTTTAATTTCCCTAAAGAGTGAAATCTAATATATGACATGCACTGTGAAAGATAAAACATTTTTCCTGCTTGTGATACTGGCGTGTTTTTTCCACGCTGAAACTTCAACAATAGGGTTTTCTGTTGTACTACACAGTTACTGCTACAGTTTACCTTTCACAAAGTCCAGTTACAACTTCACATGGCTGTTTGGGTTTTTGAGCCTTTTGAGTGGAGATTCTTTTCTGTGAATAAGCTGGAGTTGTTGAGGCCATGTTTAAAACAAAAAAAAAAAGGTAATTTTTTTGTATTTTAACTTTTATTTTCTTTAGCATGAATAAAAGATCAAGTAATTATCACTGCTGAACAAAACTTTAGTATGTTTAAAGTTTTTTGTAAATGAGGACAGATTAACCTTTTTATGCTTGCTCTTGAGTTTAGTTGGCAAATGGAATGCTGATTTATATTCATTTTCATACTGTGAAAGACTGCAGTGGGGAAGTGTAGAATAATCAGTGTCATAATCCTAATAATTACATGAATACTACTTTGATTTGTAGTTTCACAAGATGGCTAGAGACACATAACTAACTTATACTTTCTTCTTGATGGCATTTTATATTTTTCTTTAAGCAATTTTTTCTTATGATAGAGAAAGAATCTAAGGGACTTTAAAAAGTACATGTTCAGATGTTCAGCATTTAATTTTTTTTAATTAGGCTCTCCTTGACTTTGCTGCATGTCACACAATATGAGTATAGAGCTGGAATTTTCTTTAGTACTTGTTTATATTAAGTATTGGCTGACACTATAAAAGTTGGCACAGTAATGCCTAATTTTCATATTCTTTCATGTGGCTCTGCAAAATAAGCTGTTCCTACGAAATATGAAAGGGATTCCTCTGATAAAGAACCAGGGAAACTTAAATCTGTTGTGCATGGAGATTAAACTTGACCAGGTGTGTAAAAGTTGGATTTACAGTACTAATGGCTGCTTATGCTACATTAAATGTGACCTGGTGTGTGCAGTGTGGCTTTCTGCCCCTTAAAAGCTAGCCTGTGTTGGTTAATTATTGCAGTAACACATCACACTTACAGGATGAACCAGAACTTTCTTTTCTACATAGGGTACAAGACTGAACAGACTCTTTGCAATTCCTGAGTTTTACTTGATCTCTGCTTCCCCTGGGGCATTTGCATCTAAGTCCTGGAAACAGAGACGTGTTGTTTAGAAAAACAAACTATAAGCAATGTTTTCTTGTAGATGTTAATATTTTTGCAATCACTGTACCTTTTCTTTCTCCACATAATCCCGTATTTAATGATCTGTAACTTAAAGTGTCACAGTTGACAGAGTCCTTGCTTTGTGAATTGTAAGAATCACAGGCTGAGAAGTCTTCTGAATTGCTGCCTAAAATTCAAAAAGTAAGTTAAAAGGGTCTGAAATATGAGAAGCTTTGGCTAATGTACTGAGGTAATTATTTGGCTTTCAGCACCATAACTTCAGAGCCTTTTGCTGCCATTAATGCTAGTGCAATTTGAGGAAGTACTTTTCATCCCCAGGAGGATGGGTATGGAATGTGAGATGAGCTTTCAGCCCTGTCTGCAAGCTTCAAATGTAAATTTTTTTTTTTAATTAGTGGTGCTTACTTTTAGACCAAGAATTGTTTGTTTGTTTTTGTTTGTTTTTTTTTTTTAAATGATGTTTTCCATCTTCTTGTCCATAATGTTATGGAAACAGTGCAGCATAATAGGAATGGGATGAGAATCTGACCAGCTCTAGTATGGCCCTGCTTTAACTATTGCACAAACCAGTATAAACAGTAATGGTCCCAGTGTATTATATTAAATTGAAAGGATATCACAAAGAAGTCAAGGACAACTGACAGACAAAAGGTAAGAAAACCTGTATATTAAGACTTAAAAACTGAATGTAGGACAGCTTATGCTATTCTCCTTTAGTTGCTGGGCACTAACAGCTTCAGAATGTTCTGCACTAGAAATGTAAAATTGTTTTCAAGCAGAAGAACAAAGTTGAATCCAAAAACTGAAAGTGGAATTACTGATATGAAATGTCTCAGTTGTCAAGCTTGGAATAGTCTTCTAGAACATTAAATAAATACACATCAGAAGAAAAAGCAAAATCAAAGCATTGTGTGCATGCCAAAGTCATGCTCTTGAAAATGTCAGCAGTGGCAATATTGGGAAATTTAGCTAGAAAGGTGCATTAGTTATAGAGTAGTTCAGGTTGGACAGGACTTCTAGAGACCATCTGATTCTGTCCCCTGTCAAAGCAGGCCCAACTTTAACAAAGTTGCTTAGAAGCCTGTCCAGTTAAGTTCTGAGTATCTCTGAGAATGGAGCTGCCACAGCCTCCCTAGAGCAAACTGTTCCAATGTTTGACCAAGTTAAAAGGCTTTCATTCATATCTAACTGCAAATTGCATTGCAACCTGTCCATTGCCTCTTGGTCTGTCACTGAGACTTCCACAGTGAATTTGACCTGGTGTTCTTTTTAGTTTCCTTTTTATTCTTAGTGCTCTTATTTTGTGCTCTGCTAAGCAATAATATCTGTTAAAACTACAATTTTCATGTTGGGACATAAAAGGAATGTATGTCTTCACAGGATTCCCTAGCAGGTTTAAGCACAGTTCTGACCCTTGTATGCCATCATGACTTACTTAGGTTGGTATCTGATAAATCAGTTGGTTTTCTCTGCATGAAGAGTGAGGATGTTCCAGTTTTTCCTTCCTGGATGTTTGCATTTCTTTGAACATGAAAACAGAATATTTTAATTGTATCTTAATATTTCCATGATGAGATTTATAAACATCTTATTTTAATGATTAATTACTTCTTAATTGAGAAGAAATCAGATTTATTCACAGAAAGAGCTTTACTTGTATCAGTTTTCTGAAGAGGTGGTAAACAGAAGTTTAATAATTACCCAATTGCAGAACAGTGAACCCTTTAGTTAAAGGACACATTCTGACAAAAGCACCCTGACTTAACCACAGCTGATAAAAATGCTTATAAGTAGAGGTCTTGAGAATCCTGTATTGGAGTAGTAAAGTAGTATGGAATCAGATACATTCCATCTGTTACCACTGATAGTGTTTTGATACAACATATGTTAAATATGATTTGGTTTCTTAGTAACTTAAGAGCTGTTATTAAGGCTGTAACTTAATGCCTTTAGATAATTAGAGGAATATTTGAGATGTACCTTCAGAGAGAACAAGACCAAAGTTCCTTGTTTGAGTTATTTGATGTGTATTTTTAACTGTGGTTGTACAGGATAACCAAGTTTATTTGGAACATTTTCTGCCCATTTATGAATGTAATGATCAGAAGATTGAACAAATACTCTTTCAATGACATAGAAAACAGTGGAAGCTAGGTGAGTTTTTACTAGACAGCTATTAAAACCTACCCTGGAAAACACTCTGACAGAATTAGGTTTATATGACTCTGTTCTATGCTGCATGCATTCTTTCCCCAGAAGCTCTGCTTCTCTACTGGAACTTAGTTTAGTTCTCTTCTTTTAACCTTAGATTGGTTAAGGGGAGACCCTTTATTTTTATTTCCTAATCTCATTGAGATGTTTAACACCTATAAAATACTTCCTAGGAGGGCGGAGATGGTCTTTAGAGTTTTCACAAAGTTTTGATGGCTAATTATGTAAGGATCTGCATCCCTGCCTTTTTTTGTTTAATTAAAAATACCACACAAATATTGACAAATAATCTTTGACCGGCACTGAGCTCTGACTAGTCATTCACATCCTGAATTTGTGTGGCTGTCATGAATTTTATACAGAAGTATGACTTAACTCCTAGGTGAAAGTGATGGTGGTGTTTTGGCTCAGAAAATACTTTCAGACTGAGAAAGGTAGGAAGACCAGGCTGGGAGGAATTCTTGGATATGTAAGTATAGAATTCTGTAGAAGCTTTATTCTGGAAATGTTCCTGTTGCTTTTCAGATATTTCAGGCATCCTAATTTTCCTATTCAGTAAATAATTTTATGTATGTTTTTATAAAACCTTTAACAGCTGTTTCCAAGTTTTCACTTACATTTGAAGACAAAGACTGCACTTTTTGTCTTCTAAAGAAAGTTGTTTTGTTGGTGGGATTACATCAGTTGTCTGACTTATTTCTCCCTTGTGGTTCTGGTGAAGAAATGGAGTTTCAGTACCTCTTCTTTCTGGAGGATCAGCAGTGCTTGAAACTACTGAGCTCTGTACAAAGGAAGATAGATACAGGTGTGCATGGCCTACCTAAAATATTGATTATGAAAGAATTTGTTGAGACTTACCTGTAGATTTGTAGAAGGCAGCAAGATTTTTTTTTGGGGGGTGGGGTATGTATGTGTATTTGTGATCTGTGACAGAATATTACCATTCTTAGGAGTAAACTCAATTTTCTATAGCACAATAATTTTTAGTCTTTTAGTAATTCTGCAGTTTAAGATCTTGGACAAAGTTATCTTTCCTCCCACTAAATGACAGTGATTAATTCCCCCAAACAAAGCAGCTTTGCAGACGTTAAATTAGCTACTCATATTTTCTTACTGTGAAATAAATGCTTTTGAAACTGGAACTAAGAACATTCTGTATAGTTGGGTTTTTATACTTAGGTTTCTGTTACAGTTAATTACATATGATGAAGTTAATGTTCCATTAAAAATACTTTCTTTTGAAGTAACATGCATCTAAAAGCATCATGCTCTTATTAGAGGAGAACACACAACTGCACTTAGGCTCTCGAGACTTGCATCAGTAAAAGAGAATAATTGTAGTCTTTAATAAAACTCAGTTACCTCACAGAGGGACTGGGCAGATTCATGGGAAGTCAGCAAAGATGACAGGCTGCCTTTGCTGCCATCCATTTGTTCTTGAATGTCTTCAAGCAGCATGCCAAGTCTGAATATTCCTCCTTCCACCCTTCTAAATCCAAGCACAATCCACAGTGAAAAACTCTATAAACTGATCTTTTACTTCTTACCATGATAACCACATTGGACATCACAGTACATTTCCCATAGGAAAAAAAAATGGAGTTGACAAGAGTCCCTTTTAAGTATTTGAATTAATCAAACAGACATCCCAAAAGGATATGTAAAGCCCAAGGTGAATTTTGGCCAAACAACTTCTAGTTTACCACATCAAAATTATATTTTTACTTCAGGAAAACTCTACTGGATATGAAGCAAAAGCTGTAAGACAGTCAAAGAAAATATACTGATATATTAATATACTACTTAGCACTTCTCTTCCAACCTCTCAGGATCAAACTCTCCAAGGTTGATAGGCTTGTCCTTGTAGTTCTGCAGCTGTAAGTTGTGGTGCTCTTCTCTAGCTTTTAAATAATTTCTTTCCAAGGCATCAAGGTATCTTTTCAGTTGATTTAATGCCTTCATCAATAAGAAATAATTCAATACAAAGTGTCATGGTAATTTAGCATAAGTAGCTATTGCTATGTCTTGCTATGTAAACCAGATGCTATTTGCAGTGCTGTTGGTAAGAATTTTGGTAGTTCTCTGAATTGAAACAGGACTTGCATGTTGTATATTCACCTAATACTCTGCATTACTCTATTATGTCCAAGTAAAATAATAAAAATGATTTCTGAACTGATGCCCTACATGTCAAAATTCCTAACTTACATGGCAACTTCAGGCCTTTTATTAGTAGTTTTAAGTTGGAATCCTTAAAAGATTTAAGAATTCATCCACCTAAAGAATGCCTTCATTTTTGCTTCTTAATCTCATACCTTCAATCTGAATTGAGAAGATGAGTAAACATCAAGCATCTTGCCAGAAAATTATAAATCTACAGCCATTTAAAGTGCATTTCAGATATCTCAAAATACAGAAATTAATTTACCAGGTACTTGTCTTGTAAAAAGAGTATTTCCTGGTTCATATGCTTAGAGAAGTCTTCCACCTTCAAGACAAAATATTAGACTTGTATTATATTTTATAAATTTGCCAAGTGAGTATGGAATTTGAGCATCAGTGCAAAGTATAGATTGAAACAGAGCTCTTACTTTCTTAGTCAGTTGCTCTGTCTGATCCTTTAGTGTTTGAGACATCCTTTCTCCTAGTGTTGGTTCTGGCAGTGAATCAGAAGGATTCAGACACTGTGCTGCTTCTATTCCAGCTGCAGGTAGTGCTGATGCTGCTGTTCCAGGCTGCAGCCCTAGGTAAGATTGATGAATTGCAACTTTTGCCCCAAAGTGTAATCAAATTACATTAAATAGTCATTTGCATAGTTACTGTAATTTTATTTACTTGCTTTAAGCAAGCCATGTGTAGGCTGTACAGGGACAGGAGCACGTAATGTGATGACATCAGGTGGTGTCCCAGAGTCTCCTGAGGCAATGGCAATGCTGGCATTTGCAAAGTCAGACCGAGGAAGTATCTGTTAAAATGAGAACCGCCATTATAGATACAATGTATACAACACTTATGGACCTGGACAAAGAACGTTAACTCAAAAACCAAAATATTAACGAAATGTTTATTGTAAGAGTACCATTTAATTTTCTGAGTTGATTGTTAGATGTATAAAGTGTCTCAATACTTAAAATGCATCTGCTCTGTGTTGTGAAAATATAGAGGATTTGTATAAATGGGAAATACAATATGAAGGTGACAAAATAGTTTTATGGGATAGTCATAGTCCTAGAGATAAAGAATGACTTTTTTTAATAAAAAAAAGTATTTTGAGAGATGTACCTTAGGATTAAATCTCAGATGATCAATGTGATTCTGGCTGTCAGCACGCTGTGTCAGCATCTCGTTTGCAGAGAGGAAATAATAGGGAAAACTATTAAAACTTATTGTATCTCAAGCAATTCACTAAGATGTAAATCTAGGAATGGAATTAAGAATCTGTAAAGCTCAGTGAGTGAGCTCCATGTCAGGGCATGAAATTGAGCAGCAGTTATCTAATTACTAACAAGCTTTAAAATAAAATAAATAAAAATTTAAAATAAATTCACTACAGTAAGAGAAATGCTAAAAATCCTTTAGAAAGAATTGTCAATAAATACCAATGACCAGAATATTGTCAATAAATACCAGTCTCGGTAGTTGAAAAGTATTAGATGTGAAAAAAGGCAAAGATGTCTTAAAATAGGCACAGTATAAAAATAGAACATTGTTCTTAGGTATTTGAAGTATTTTTTATGAATTTAAACATTTTAATATAACACTAGAAATAACAATTTATAGTGAATTTCCTAATGATTTGATAGGATGCTTTATAATCACAAACAATATTCCAGTGCTAAATACTGGAGTGTTAAATAGTACTCAGCCTTTAAATAACTGGTAATGACAGGGCTGTATAAAGTCAGTCCCACAAAACTTTATTTGTGAAAGCAGTTTTTGAGTCAAGTGATGTTCTCACTGATACCTACAGAGTGCCTGTATGAGCCAGTCATGTTAGATTTTATGGGACACAGAGTATCTTCTTACAATAAACCACTCTTATGCAGTATGAAGAATTTCTTCAAGCATCTTAATTACCTGTAGCTGTTGCAGCAGTTCTGAAATACTCATTTCTCCTTGATTCTCTACTTCATCAGAATTCAAGTAATTCTTGTTTCCCAAAATGTTGTTCACAGTTACTGATTTACTTAGCAAAATAGGAAAGGGTTTTGCTCTCTCAGTTGAAGGAACAGAGTTAATATTGTCAGGTTTTTTTGATACTTCTGAAGCAACTTCAGAGAAGTCAGGAAGACCATAGTGAGCCTGCCCTCTGCCATATTTGAGCTCACAAGGTGGAACTGTTCTCTTCAACAGGGCTTTCTCATCTTTCGTGTTTTGAAAGGTGTGTGTACCTCCAGTCTCATCAATCAATTGTGAATATTCTTGTCTGCACCCACACTTACCAGGAGAAGACATAGGTTTCTTTGAAGCAGATCTATTTTCATTTGACAAGTTTTCATTTCTGCCAGGAGCCTTTCCTTCCTCGTGCTTTCCTAAGGGAAACTCCTCCGAGCCCGCTGCCCATCGCTCGTGCACTGTGGCCTCTTTGACGTGTTCTGAAGGCTCAGGTTTGCTCCCAGTGTCATCGATACTTTCTGTAAAGGACAACTCTGGTATTGTCTCACACTCAATTAAGTGGCATGTGCTTAGTAACTCTGCCCTCGAGAAATGGCGTAGGAGGACATTGGACATCTTGGAGGGAGCTGCACGTTCTTTGCTACCAACAGGCAATGCTTTCTTAGAGGAAGCTTCACTTCCAGGCATTTCAATTGAAACTCCACTTGTTCCTCTGGTGCCTCTGTGATGACTGGAGAATTCTTCAGTCTGTAGAGGAGTTTCATAATTGGCTGCTGCTTTTACGTTTTTGTTATCTTCAGAACAGGCTAAGGTTAAAATACCAGAAATATCTTCTGTACAACTACAGTCATTCAAATTATTGTTGTATTTACAGCTTATTCCTACATCTCCATCATAAACTAAATAATCTTCTTCCTCTTCAGTTGCATCTGTGCCACAGCCTAATGCATATAAAAATGAATTATTCATTTGGCCTTTCATCCAGTCGGACACTTTGCACTTTTCTGTAATCTCCATATCCAGTTTACGTAGAATATCATTGCCATCGCTTTGCTAGTTGAGCTTTTATTATTGCATGGATCAAAATCTGGAATGTATGATTAATAGTTATTTTATACTTAAATATAAATGACAATAATACCGAGTTATCTATATGTTTAATATTTAATTATCTCCCTACCATAGTAGCTTTTTTAGAACAATCATACTGAGATGGACGCTTCCCTATTTGCACTAGTGTAAGTCTGCATGAACTGCTGAAGAAATAGGACACAAATGACAAAAGCGTCGGGAACAGCAGCTCTGTCTGTCCTTGCTCATTAATCCTGCTGTAGTGCTAAAGACAGAAAGACTTGGTAACAGAGCCACAAGTGGTACTGGAGTTCAACCTCAGCCTGCAAAACCCCAAACAAATCCCCTTTCCCCCTCTTTCTCTCATACTCTAAAGAGATTTTTTTTAGTTTATGCTGTAGAGAAAGATCACAAGATTTTTTTTCCCAATAAATGCAATTAATTAGCAGCTTAGCATCATAAAAGAATGCATTATTTCACCTTCTCTGCAGTCACGCGAGGCGGCAGAGGCGAACTCGCAGCCTCTCTTTCCTGCGAGCCCCGGTGCAGCAGCGCGGCCGTGCCATTCC